>MU261160.1:77500-107500 GCA_020310875.1 Ceratopteris richardii | reverse complement strand
CAATGTGGAGACTTATTGACTAAAGCATTAGATGGTACAAAAATGATTGGATTGCAAGATATTCATGAAGATTGAAGATGAATACCAAGCCAAAATGTTTGGCTTTAGGGGGAGATGTTGGTGCAAATTGCAAGCCTACACATTTGGCTAGAGGATTTATGAACCATTGAAGCTCCATGGAAACCATTGCTAGGAGAATTTTACCTTTACATTTGTAAAAGTTATTTTAGCTTGGAAGAATCTTTGTAAATCTCAACAAACTTGAGGAGTTTATTAGTTGAGAAATCACGACTTTATGTTAGAGAGAATAACTCCTAGATTGGTGGATTAATTTTAGAGAGAGACAAAAGTTTAATTCAAATTCCAAATTGAATGTAACACTTATAAAAGATGACCTAAAAAAGTCGCGTGTAGAGAGGGCTGAATTCTCGAGTTTTCCATTGCCATTTTATAAGAGTGTGAGGCCTACATTGTAGCCTACACTACTATCCATCATAAGGCTATGATTTTCAAGCCTATGATCTTGTACAACATTGTTCATTAATACAATACATCTACATTGTTCATCTATGATCTCTCTGTTATAGTCATTCATAACTATCAACTTGTGTTGCACATATTTCAATCAACTCTCCACCATTTTCAATGATCTATAGCTTGTTGGAATCCTATCCAAATTATCTACGTGCTCAAAAAGTTTCAAGGAAAACCATTATGCCAATTTGGAGAAAAGTGCATCCAAACACGCACTAGTCAAACTCTACAGGGGTCCTAAAAAATCGACGGTAATGATTGAATTGCTAAATTGATTGCTGTGTGTATATTGCATCATTTCAAGTGATTCTACTTAAAATCATTAGGCTACTAAGCTAATTAGATACATCTAAAAGGAATTTCTCTAACTCCTATTGTATTGGTAGCACTGAGCATAACAAGCCACAGGTGTGTGATGAAAAATAGCAGTTTTTTATTGATCCTTCAACTTGGAAGTAGTCTGTTTTGATTCAATCTTTTCTTACGTCACTTCAAAAGCACATAGGCACTTTTATAGTGTCATTGGAAAGCTAAGAGGGCCCACAACTCAACTCTGAAGCTACAAAGGCCTCGTACTAAGCAGGATTTGGCAGTACCTACTCATTTCTTGGAGTGTCCATCCATCTTTCCCAACATTGGATACAGTGGGAGGGATAATCATCATCATTCAGAGCACTATTATCAAGCACGATCTTTTTGGAGTCAAGGTTGCATTTTGTGGGTACCTGCACACTTTTGGGGGAGTGTGGGCCTTCCACTCGAGTTGGCTTTTAGAGTTATAGAGTGAATAAGTGGCTTGGAGACAATCAGTTAGAGTGATTGTATTACATTTCTCTTGGAGAAGGGTTTTCTTGCATGCAGTACTCTATGCAATTTGTGCTTCTTGATTTGATTCTGCCTAATTCCTAGAATGGCATGCTAACCCTCAATTTCATCCTTCTTGAAAACGGTTTCAAAATCAACTTGATGTTGTTAAGTACCGAAAGAGAGAGATGTGCCTCTATATATAGCTCTCTCTAGGGGACTGCCTTCTTGGGCAGGTGGATACTAGCCAGCCATGTGTCGACCATATAACTGCATGTGCGCCAAGTGCCCTAGTTAACTTGAGTTAACTCAAGTGGATGCTTCTGGAAGGCTCTAGATCTCTTTGGGCAAAATACTCTCCCCATGTCCCCCATGGGGAGTGAACCCAAGACCTCCTCCTTCACATCCTTGAGACTTAACCACTAAGCTAAGTGGATCATTTGTTCACAAGAGCACAAGACCTCCTATTAAGTCTAAACTCAAGATCATTGGTCATACACACGGATGACCAAACATTGTTTGATTTGAGATCTGTCTGAACCCGCCACACCCTTGGATCATAGAATTACTTTATTACATTCTTCCCCCCTTGGAAAATATTTTCGTCTATGAAAATAGAGCGATATACATACTGTAGGCAACCCCCGAGCCTCATGTTCTCAAATTGGAAGAACATGGTCATGTTCTAAAACTGGAAGAACATGGTCATGTTCTAAAACTGGAAGAACATGGTCATGTTCTAAAACTGGAAGAACATGTCTCATCTTTGTGGTGGCATCCTTGCCCAAATGATTCAAAATGTTGTCTCATTTTGCACTTTGATGAGCTTGACAAAGTAAAAACTAGTAAAATAATAATAAGGGTGGATCTAAACACATCCCAAGCCAATTCAGAGTTTTTGGATGTGGGATCTAGGCAAAAACATGTGAACTAGGTGGATTCAAATTACTAGTCCATTTCTAGGCATAACTAGTGCATGGACTTAGTAATGAAGTTGGGATTCTTATCCCTTGCAAGATTTTGAGAACTCTTGATTCACTTGAATTTATTTTGGAGAACTTGAAGTTTAGTTGTCTCAAACATCTAACTTAGATGTTTGTACAATGGTTTATTTTGATCCAACAGTTACTTGATTTTTTCACCCGACTAGAGGACTACTTTGTCCTAATGAGTTTAAAACTCCTATGTAAATTGTAAGAGAAAGTTACTATTTTCTTTGAGTCAACCATACTATAGCTTGCCCAAAATAAATTTACAATGAAATTTGTCCAACTTAGGACACTTTTCTCAAAGACTAGTTTTTAGCTAAAAGTTCTTGGGAATTGTCAATCTATTGAGCAATTTCTAACTTCTCTATTCTAGAGTATACTGGAATCTAGAAAATCATTTATGCTATAAATTGAAGCAAACTCAAATAAATAAGTCCACTCATACTTATTATCTTTTGAAGATTAAAGAGGTCCTTGTACATAACATCTATCTAGGATGTTTTAATTCAGTTATCTAGTTCTAACCTGTTAATCCTAGTCTTTTGCAAAAGGAATCAGATACCATATCTGTGCCAATTCCAAACGATTTGAAAAGTGGAAAGAAATAACTAAAACTCAGTACAACCAATTCAAACTTTGAAGATACGTAAGCTCATTATGAGTCAAAGTCTAGATGACTTAGGACTTTAACTTCTCAAAGATCTATTTCAATAGGGTATTGAAGCATTTTCTCTATTTTTAAGAGAAATAAATTGGATTCTCAAAAAGATTCAAATTAAATCCAAAAACATCAGCCAACCACAAGTTCTAGTGTGGCAAACAACATCAGTGTGTCGACCCATTGAGGTTCTGTTGATGAGTTTTGTATTCAAATAATGCTACACTTGAGACTGAGTTCAGGTCATATTCAGTCTTTCTACCTCCTTACTGGGAATGCAATTCTTGTGCATTTCCTTGAGTCAAATGAGTGAATTTACCAAGTTACACTAGGAACTTGGTGCTTGACTTAGTCAATCCAATCCTTGGATGAAAAGATCAACTCAAAGTCAAAGTCCAACTTTGTTAGAAATTTATCAAATATTTCTGATCGACAACACTTAAGCTTGAAATGTTCTAAAAAGATCTTAGAAGTTACTTACTTCATATCTTCAATTTCCTTGATCTTGAAGTTATCTTGAAGTATCTTGAGATACTACTTTCATCCTTCTTTAATTAAACTCCTTCTTTGACGTTTTAATTTCCTAGAGCATCAAACCTAATTTCAAGATCTAATTTAGGACTAGAAGATAATCATCATCTCACGGTCCGATGTCCCATACCATCTTTCCCACATCAATCTGAGTATAAAATCTGGTGTCCCATACCATCCTATTTTATACTTACATTGACGAGTGAGTGAATTTAATCCTAAAGTATAAACATCTCTTGATAGAGTACCTTCTTGCTTCAATTCTTTATGAGAGTTTTGAAGTTTCACGCATTACCTCTATCTAGATTTTCTAGCTTTTTTATCGCTTCACATGATCCTGTCAAGATCTTGTGCTTTCCTTGAGGAACTTAAAAAGCCTTTTGATGGAGCATCCATCCTTCTTTGCTAGGGTTTTCAAATGAAAACCAATCAAACTTCTTGTCTTTAGATTCCTTTCTTACTAAAGCTTTAGGTACCTACCCCGACCGGGACTTTTACACGAATCTCTATGATACCAATGCAACAAACTAATGATTACGACCACCACGTGCTAGAGAGATGACTCTCCTCCCAACCAAATGCCTCTATATATAGCTCTCTCCAGGAGACCGCCTTCTTGGATAGGTGGATACTAGCCATCCATGTAACTGCATGTGCGCCAAGTGTCCCACTTAACTTGAGTTAACTCAAGTGGATGCTTCTAGAAGGCTCTAGATCTCTTTGGGCAAAATACTTTCCCCATGTCCCCCATGGCGATTGAACCCAAGACCTCCTCCTTCACATCCTTGAGACTTAACTACTAAGCTAAGTGGATCACTTGCTCACAAGAGCACAAGACTTCCTAGTAAGTCTAAACTAGAGATCTTTGGTCATACACACGGATGACCAAAAAGGGTCCGATTTCAGATCTGTCTGACCCGCTCAGACCCTTGGATCATAGACTTTCTTTATTAAATTTCCATTTAAATTTGCATTTGTTGAAAACACCATGAGATAGATCCTAAATGGAAGAACGTCTTAGGCTCAAGGAAAATTGATTACAAGTTAAAACTAACTTTCCTCCTCTAGCTCTTTTTTTTTTGTGAACCTTGCGACATCCCTAGTGAACGCGACGTGAAGGGGGGAGTTGAAAAGAAAGGATGTTGCACATTGTTCTGGGCTCACATGGTGGTATGAAAATATTTGTAAAGACACTTATAAGAACAAGAGTATTTTCAGGAACAAGATAACGAATTCAGGGAAGAACCTTCACGAAGCATCAGGGAAGGATCATTCGATGCTGCTAGGAGGGTTTTCCTGCATGAGGACAAGAGGTTTTGAGGATGGGGGACGGACCATTTATACAGGCATAGTAGCAGCAGGGAGAAGAAACCTTCACATGATGGATGAGACAGAGGCAGTTTAGAAGAGGATGACTTCTATGTTGTATACACATTGAAGCACATGTATAAAATACCTCTTGTGCGTGTACTGGAACTGGAACAACCTTCTTAAGGTCTTCTTCAGGTCAACATAGTACTACCTTCTCCATAGAACAATAGTGCAGTATCAATTAAATGGTGACGCACATTCAGAGAGAGGTGTTGTATGGTTTAATTGCCTTGTGAATTAAAAGTAATTATCTTTAATTAGTAAATTATCATGCTTTGTTCTTTACTATTATGTTGTCGTTCTTGTGCTTCTTCAGAATTGTCCCATGAGAAAGCAAATCAATTTGTATATTTGCAAAGCTGAAGAGTTATTTGTTACTGTATCGCTTTTAAGATCAATTATAGTTTTTTCCACATCATCATTTAATTCTCTTCCCATTCCTAATATAGATTGAGATGTTGTTTTCCGATGTATCTTATGTTGGGAAAGATGGATGGACACTCCAAGAAATGAGTAGGTAGTGCTAATCCCTACTTTGTACCAGCCCTCTTTTGCTTCAGAGTTGAGTTTTAGGAGCTCTTAGCTTTCCAATGACCTTAAAAAAGTGCCTATGTACTTTGGAAATGATGTGAGAAATGATTGATTCAAAACAGACTACTTCCAAGTTCAAGAATAATTAGAAACCTTCTATTTTTGTTCACACACCTACTGCTTGTTATGCCTTTGCTTCTAGTACAGTAGGAATTAAAAAAATTCCTTTTGGAGATGTTAAATTTTAATGAGCTAATGATTCCAAGTGGAATCACTTGAAATGTGCATTATACATAGAGCAATCAATTTAGTACTCAAATCTTTACCCCCGATTTTTTTAGGACCTCTGCAGAGTTTGACCAATGACCACCTCGACGCACTTTTCTCCAAATATACTAAATAGAATGCCTTCAAAATTTGTCAGCACGTAGAGGACTTGGAGCTGATTCCAAGACGTTTTGGAACATTGAAAATGGTGGGGAAATGACTGCGATACAAGCAATACAAAATGACTACAGTAAGTGACAATGAGAGAGAGACTAGAAGATATAATGGATGATCTATTGTATTATGAAACAATGTTGTACATGATCATTGGCTTGATAAACAATTCTCAATGATGCTAAGAGATGTAGGCTATGAAGTTAGCCACACTCCCCTACACTGAGATCGAAAAAGGACTCCGATATGGAGTGATCTATCCCGTGTGTTTTTTCAATCATCTTTTATAGATGAGTCGTTTGAATTTTGAGTTTGAATTCTTGATTGGCTTTCTCTTGAAAATTAATCCTCTAATCTAGGAGGTATTCTCTCCAAATAAAGTCTTAGCTTTTTTTTCTAACAAACTCCACGAGTTTAGTGGTAGCTACAAATATTCCTCTAAGTCAAATAGACTTTTACAATTGGTAAAAGGTAAAGAATCCATAGCAATGGTCCTCATTGGTCCTCAACCATTTGCACATAAAGTCTTTATATCTAGCCAAGTGTGTAGGCTTGGTATTTGCACCAATAGCTCCCCTGAAGCCAAACATCTTGGCTTGATCTTCTTTTTTACTCCTCTTGAATGTCTTGTAATCCAATCATAGACTTAAACCTGCAAAGTTTTTTACCGTCAAGTGCTTTGGTTAATAAGTCTGCACATTGCATATTAGTTGATGCATATGCTAACTGAATTTCTTTGCTCAATAGCTTCTCTCTCACATAATGATAGTGGACCTCTATATGCTTGGTCCTAGCATGATAAATAGGATTTACTGCAAGATGTAATGAGCTTGTATTATCTCCAAACATCATTGGAGATGTAGTATGCAAACCCAAATCTGTATATAACAATCTGATCCATATGGCCTCTTGAGTAGCACTGGCCAATCCTCTATACTCTACCTCTAGCTTACCGCTGATTTGAGAAGGCATGTGCACATAAGCAACACATCCAAAGATCCTACAATCATCAAGTGTAGGTCTTTGTTAAACGCTGTGTTAAATGTTGTTGGTTCCTTCTAACTATCAGAAGTCTGTTTAAGGGGTTCTTGGGTTCTTGGGAGTGGAAGGGGTCTGTTAGACAGAGGCCCTGTACTTAGTTCCCAAACTTACTGCTCACACCTAGCACTATACTAATGCTGAGAGCACTATCAAAGAGTGTCGTACTTAGATATTACCGTCACAGTCTTAGCTCAACCACGGGTATCGAATACGCAAGATGCTATATTGCAGCTACACATAAACTTATTCGAAATACCAGAAACTAGAGTAATCGTTAACCTTTACCGACTGGATCTAAACAGTCAGGCAACACCGTAGACACAGAGAACTTGAGAGTTCAACCACACAGTACTGAAGGCTCAGTGCACAACTTAGAAAGATCCCTACTGCACTTAACTTTATCGTATGAAGACAGATTCCAATATTGCTGACCACACAGCATAGATCTGAATACCACAATGCTACTACAGTTGCTCAGATTTCACCAACCACTGGCAGAACATTCCAAGAAGAGGTAACACACAATGCGCGGGCTAACACCACAACTCAATAGAGATTCACAAACAACTTACTCAGACAATAGTCCGCGATCTATTATCTATGAATGGAACTCGCAACCTCAACAGAGATCGATAGGTAACAAAACACAGATGCACACAATACAATCGGAGTACGTAGAAGTTAGACAACAGTGCTGCAGTAGTGTTTAGGCAATCCTCCAAACGAACAGTTTGGTGATTCCAGGAATCGTCTCACTGGTTAACAACCGAACAGATGTCGACGGCAGACAAGACAAGAGACGAACACGACTCAGAATACAGGAGATATGCAAATGACACTACAGACAACGCCTGATCAGTCACCCATACAGAGAGTCTGGTGATCTGTCACGTACTTGTCTCTATGCGTCTTCTTGATTTATATAACTTTTTTACAAACTGTTTGTAACTACTTTTTCACTTGGGTGAACAAGATTCAATTATACAATCTTCCAATCCGGCGGCCGCTAACACTCTGGCACGCACGGTGGACTCGAACCCGCAGGTTTTACAAAATTATTGCTCATCTATGATTCCTTCTAAGTACATATTTCTAGCTAATCTAAAGGTATGGGCGATCTTTTTCTTGAGGGTTTCTAATAACTATTTTAGGTTGTCCGGTTCTAGTAATTGTGCATCTATACGTACAGAGCTTAGGGCTATGGCTTCATTTAGCAGAATTTCTGCTTGGGTCTGCAAAAAGGCTTCCTATAAGTAAAACTCGTTGGATCAAGCCGCATCTCTTGAAATCTTCATTTCGGCAATCTGCTGCTCCATCTTCTGTATTCTTTCTTTCTGGTTTTCCAATTGATTCTCTCTTCTTTCGATTTCTTGAATCTGAAACTTCACTGTTCTTTCATATGATGTTTTTTCGTGTCTGAGATCTGCAATTAGTTTCTGTGTCTGCGCTTCCTTGGTTAAGTAATGTTTGGGCATGTTGTTAACATTTGCTAGATTTTCTTTTGTCCGTTGCAGTTCTTCTTCTGTTAACTTAGCTTGCGTCTGCTGTTCTTGACTCTGCTGCACTAATTCTTGTAGATGAATTCTAGTTTCTTCGAGCAAGTTTCCTACAGCGATCCTTGCATCTTCCTTGTCCTATATATCTTGCTTCATTTTACTGATTTCTTCATTTGCAATCTGTAATAACTCTTCTTTCTTTGTGAGTTCCGCCACGGCTGCATCTCTGTGATTGGCAATCGTTTGTTGTTTGGCAAATTGAGCTTGGAGCTGGGCAATCTGTGAGTTGAGCTGATGGTTTTCGGCTTTAACTGCATCTATCTCTTCTTGTAGTGGCGTGATGTCGGCTTCTAGAATGTCCACTTTGTGTTGTAGCTCATTCCGGATGTTGTATGTGGCTTCTTTCAATTGGATTGGCAGTTGTTGTGATAGGTTAATGAGTAATTGACCCATGTTGGCCAATTCAAAAATGACGGGAATCGACGGAAGTGGCAGTTGAGGTCGTGGTTGGGATGAGGAGGCGGTGAGCAGTTGTTGGGAGTTCGGTGGAGAGTAGTTGAGGGAGGAGGATGAAGAATCAGTGGTTTCGACAGGGTGAATGGGTTGGATCGGGATGATGGGGTCGATGGGTGGTTCCCGTGGAGGAGTGGGAAGGACAGTCTGAGATGTTACCTGATCGACGTTTTGTTGTGTAGTGTCTGCTGCTGTGGATTCCACTGCCTTCAGTAGTCTTTCGAACGCTTCTTTCGCAAGTTGTTCTTCATCTGCTTGTTGTTCCTTTTTAGATTGTTGCTGTGATGCTTCTTTGGTAGATGTTGTGTCAGCTTCAGTATGATTTTCTTGTTGTTGCTCCAAGGAAGATTGTGCGGGGATTCATTCTGCATTCATGTTGTGGTGTCGTGAAATGTTTCCTTGTCCTGTTTTTCTTCTTCTTTGTCATCATCTTTGTTTCCTTCGGTAGATCCTTGTGCTTCACTCTCAGAACAACTAATTCCAATCCTTTTTCTGCGCAAGAGCTGGTTTAGTTCCTCTTCATCTTCTTCTTCATCGTCCCAAAGTTGTACTGATTCTTCATGTCGCAGAATAGGTCCTCGGGGTGGTGGTTGTGGTGCGAGTATTGCCGGAAAAAGAAATGAAAGGATGTGCGGCAATCTGGATCTTGGCATGCCTCCCTTGTTTACCTGTTTCATAATGGACACGCACTCTCGGTGAATGCGGTGGAAGAAGAAGGATGCGAAGTTGGCTGGTTCTTGTGCAGCTAATTCTATGGCGGAGTAGAAGGGGCGGGATATTCCATAGGTGCGTTTTTGTAGGTTGAGAATGGCTACTAAGAACTGGAGAGCTGATCATTCTGGTTCCGGTCGGCAGAGAATCACATACTCATTGGATGAATGCCTAGGAAATAACTCTACCATTCTAGCGACTGTCAGACTTGGGCCATTTTCCCGGCCTTGCAAAGGGAGTCTAAAGGTTTCTGCAAAAGCTTGGAATGTGAAGAGTGTACGGGAGGGGAGGGAGGTGATCGGTCAACTCTGCTCGGTGGCCGGTGTGTTTGCGATAGAGGAGATGATTTGGGCGAAGAATGGGTGGGATTCCACTGAATGCCAAGGCAGTTCAGTGAAGTTGTTAAGCCCATGAATGCGCAGGAACTCTCCTATGTTTGCAGGGAGTCCATCACGGAAGGCGGCGTAGTTAGCCAGAGCTTCCATGGCGCACACAACGACAGTAAACACAAGCACGCAGAGCACAGGGTAAGCACACATAGCACAAATCACACAAACACAATAGCATTTTTTGGAGAAACAGAAAAGGGTTAAGTAGATGCGTCGCAGTGGAGAGCAATGAAGGATGATTAATGATCGCGCGGTATTGAAATGATAATTCTTAACTTCGGTGTGCATGCATGGGTAGCTGGCAAGGGCAGCGCGGTTGTGGACATAATTAGTTAACAAAACGTGGATATTTATAGATTTATTTTATTAAGCATGCAAAATAAAAGAAAAGAAAAGAAAAGAAAAGTGAACGCCAAAAGACGCGGCCAACCGCAAAATGTTTCAGTGCGGGTTAGACGTGTGTTGATACGGCCGTAGCTTCGAACCGTTAATGACTTTCGGAAGAGGGATTCCGGTCAACATAGTCAATCGAGAAGTTGCTAGGCCCACTTGCTCAGAAATTTGGTAGGGACCAAACCATCGCAACTTGAATTTGCCCGTAGAGCGATTCGACTTTGCATTGTACAAGAGTACAAGTTGTCCCACCGAAAAAATTGGGGTCTTTAGATATCGGTCATGTGTTCAACCTTATCTTAGCTGTACTTCCTGCATAGTCAAAAAACTGTGCCATCGTTGCTCGTCTAATTCTCTGAGTGTATCTACTCGAAAGGACAGTGAGTCTTCCGGTAGTAGTTTCTGGTTGATGGCTACTCGTAAACTTGGTATAACTATCTCCATCGGTGCTATTGCTTCTAATCCATAAGCCAGTTTGCAAGGGGTTAATCCTGTTGATACCTTGTATGTAGTCCGATATGCCCATAATACTGCAGGCAGTAGTTGATCCCATCTTTCCGGTGCTTCTAAAATGAGTTTCCGAAGCATATTCAACAAAGTTTTGTTTGTACTTTCAGCCAAACCATTAGCACGAGGATAATAAGGAGAACTAAACTTATGCGTGACCTGGAACGAATGTGTAAGTACTTTCATTAAATTGTTGACAAAATGAGTGCCTTGATCTGTAACAAGTTCCAGTGGTAAACCAAAACGTGGAAAGACATTGGTTAGCAGACACTTTGCTACCGCAACAGCTGTAGCAGACCATAAAGCCCAGGCTTCTGCCCATCTGGTAGCATAATCAGTACATGTCAAAATATAACGATTGTTACTGAGGATTGCTGGTGGTGTAATAGGTCCAATGAAATCTAGAGCCCACTTTTGAAAAGGTTCTAATGGCAGGACAGGTTGTTGCGGAAAATAATGACGTGGTAACGACTATCCAGACCTCTGACAATTATCACATTTTTTTACAAATTGCAATACATCCCTGTACATAGTAGGCCACCAGAGACCACTTTGCAGAATTTTCCGGTGTGTTAAGTCTGCAGCAAAATGGCCACCGAAAGGAATTGAGTGAGCCAAAGTAATAACTGAGTTAAATTCATGTGGTGGAATACATCGAAGTAAAATTCCATTATGATCCAAATAGTATAATTCCCCAGCAATCAACCGAAATCGGCGGCTAAAAACTACACTTTTCCTACGTATTGCCGTATAGGTCTGAGATGGAAGGCATCCATCGATGAGGAAGGTCAATATTTGATCATAGTATGTAGCTGGCATAGGCGGGTCTGTAATTTCATCATTAGTTGGTTCAGATACATAAATTGCTGGTGTTGTGTCATCTACACCGACCGAAGCTTCACTGGAATCTAAGCGAGAGAGAAAATCTGCTAAGGTATGTGAACTGCCTCGCTGATGAATGACTTCGTAGTCAAACTCTTGTAAAAGTAGAACCCATCGTGCTAATCGACCTCCTAGATGCTATTACCAAACCAGATAAACAAGTGCAGCATGATCTACATGAAAAGTAAATCTACGGCCCAGCAAATAATGCCTGAATTTCTTGACAGAATATACTAAACCTAAACATTCTCTTTCTGTTACAGAGTAATTCTTTTCAACAGGGGCCAATCTTCGACTTGCATAGTACACTGGTCTAAACCACTTATCGGTTTGTTGCATTAGAACGCTTCCTATTGCTATATCTGAAGCATCAACAAATACATGAAATGGACGATCAGATGGGAACTTGTGTTAATAAACACCTTAAACAATCAAATGCTATCTGACATTCCTGAGTCCACTCAAACTGTCGAGGAGTCTTGGTGATTAATCTGTTCAGTGGTATTGCTTAGTGAGCAAGCCATCGTAAGTGTCGTCCATGCCATCTTACTTGACCCATGAAGCGCATTACTTCCTTCGGTGTAGTGGGCACCGGAGCTTCTAACACAGCTGAAATTTTATCTGGGTCCACCTGTATACCTTGTGCAGATACAATGTGGCCAAGTAGCTTTCCACATGACACCGCAAACACAGATTTGTTTGGGTTCAAACAGAGTCTATATTCTTTGCACTTTTCAAAGCAGCACCGTAAATGGAACAGGTGTGCTATCATCTTACCCAAAATTGATAAATCGTCAAGTTATACTTGCATAAAAGAAGTAAGGTAAGGAGAAAATATTTCTTGCATACACCTTTGGAATCTACTTGGGGCATTTCTTAATCCAAACCACATTACAATACATGCAAAAACACCCCAGTTGGTAATGAAGGCGGTCTTCGGTATATCTTGTTCAGCCGTTCTAACTTGATTATACCCACTGTACCCATCTAAGAATGAATACATTTCATGTCCTGCTACTCTATCAAGCATTGTGTCAAGAAAAGGGAGCGGAAATGGATCAGGCACTGTAGCTGCGTTCAGTTTCCAGTAATCTACACATATTCGTAATTGCTTATTATTTTTAGGCACAATAACAATTGGAGAGATCCATTCAGCATGCTCTACTGGTACAATGAATCCAACCTTCAATAACCTATCCAGTTCTACCTTTACCTGTGATGCATAGTTTGGATTCATCCGGTAGCTGGGTTGCTTGATCGGTCTTGCTTCTGGCTTCAGCATGACCCTGTGTTGGTAGATGCGCGGGTCCAGGCCTTTCATGTCTTTGTAATCCCATGCAAATACATCAGAAAATTCTCAAAGTAGTTGGATTAGATCTGCTTGAAATAATTCTGGTAAACTCTCTTTTATTTTAATAGGTCGTGGATTTTCTTCATCTCCTAAATTGTAAGTGGTCAGTTGATCTTCTGGAACATAAAATTGTCGAGGCTTCTCTGTATCCTCTGCTGGCTTAAACAATTGTTGTAAATCAGCGTCATCTATGGTAGCCTTATCTTCTTTCATATCTGTTTCTGTTACAGTCATCACCGTACAAACTGAAGGATTCGAGTTATCTACAACAGATTATAGATCAACAGTTCTTAGGGAGATCAAGTCAATGTTATTTTTCAGAGACTCTTCTTCTTCATCATCTGACAAAC
Organism: Ceratopteris richardii; assembly: GCA_020310875.1. Lineage (NCBI taxonomy): Eukaryota > Viridiplantae > Streptophyta > Polypodiopsida > Polypodiales > Pteridaceae > Ceratopteris > Ceratopteris richardii. Next base: position 94,008 of record MU261160.1, on the reverse strand, counting down.
CGTCTAGCATATGAACTGGTTCCGCAAAAACGGTCTAGCATGCAACTGGCAAGGTTGTATAGCATCTAATTTTACAACGTATTTACGATTATTATCCTTGAAAGTGAGTTCCTGTGCAGACCAATCCTGTATCACCTTAGCATGCTTTAGCCAAGGTCGGCCGAAAAGGAGGTTGTAATCAAGAGTGGATTCCGGTAAATCTAGTATGACAAAGGTCATTTTAAATGTTGTACCTTGTAAAGTGATTGGTACATTTCGTACAAGTCCTATGGGATGGACTCTTGATTGGTCGGCCATTCTGAGAAAAAATTGAACTGGTTCGATTTCGGTCCACCCTAACTTTTTAAACAGTGCAGCAGTAGCAATGTTGACACCAGATCCTCCATCAATTAGTACCTATGTGATTTTATGATTTTTAGACCATACCATAATCAAAGGAATTGAATGATCGATCGTAGAATCAGGTTCCGGTTGCACTGTTGCTCTCGCTGGAATGCAAGAAGGCACAGGATTGAACTGCTGTTGGAATTGTTGTGGAACCCATAGTACTAGTGCAAGTAATTGGCCCAGAGGAAGAGTAATGGATGCCTTAGATAAAATTTCCCAGGTATTTTGTGATTGGATTGTTTCCACAGATTCTAAAGATGATGCGCCTGCTGAAGATGATGTGTCTGCTGTTGAATTGGAATCTTGTTGTTGTGTTCCTTCTTCGGTTAACGGAGTTTGGGTTACCAGAATAGGATCTAGGAAGACTGGAGGTTCTGCGATGGTCCATTGACTAGCTTTATCGTACATCCTTTGTTGTTCACGTATGCCTGGTTCAAATATTTCTGCTGCTGGTTGCAGTTGTTTACCGGAGCGGGTCTGAATTACTGCAGCGTGCGTTTCTACTGGTGTGATTTGTACCATATTAGCCATTGGATTTTGACGTTCTTTCTTCCTCTGATCATACTCAGCTGCATCCTTACAAAATCTTCTAATGTGACCGAATTCACCACCGAAATGGCAGCGCGGTGGTGGCAAATTGGGATTTTTCGGTGGTGGTCCGGTCTGCCAGCGGTTTGCATTATAGTTATTATTTCTCTGCCCTCTGTAATTTCGATGTCCTTGTTGCTAGTTGTTTCTCATTTGCGGAGGAACATAGTGATTGGTTGGCTGCCCTGGTTCCTGTATAATTGCATTGACAGTCGCTGTTCCCTGCACTTTGGCGTTATATGCGCAGTTTTCGGTGGTGTGTTCGGTAGTGTTACAGATAGCACAAAACAACTGATTAAGTGCACAAGTGGCACTAGTATGGCCTGAATTCTTGCAAGTAGTGCAGTACATCTGTTTGGTCGGGTCTTTGGTGATATTTCTATTTGCTTTTAGCCACTCGAGATCTTCTGTAAATCCTTCAACCTTGTTTTCCAGCTGCAGAGCCATTGCAATCACTACATCTAGTGTCATCGCTCCTACACAGCGTATGATCATAATCTGTTTAAGTTGGGGGGTCAATCCATTGATAAACCATTGAGTAATAACATCGTCCGGTAGGTTGGCATGTGCTGGTGGTAACTTCCTCAAATGAGTCCTGAATAGAGTGGCGTACTCCTGTACTGTTTGATTTATCTTCTGTCTATTGTTTTACAGGTAGTCAAAAATTTTAGCTAGATCCTTTTTTAGCCTGAATCTCTGCAAAAAAGCATCCCTTACTGCTTCATAGGTGCCGAAATGGTTAATATCATATTCTGTAAGCCATCTAGCTGCTTCGTTGACCAATGTCGATTGGAAAACAATAGCCTTATACGCCGGATCAGGTGGATGGTTGAGTACTGCGTAGCTTATCTCAAATATGCGTACATGAGCATCCGGGTCATCACCTAGGAATCCACCAAATTTGGTGTACGTTACTCCCGTTGGAGTCGGCCTGGGTAGACATAGTTGTTGTTGTTGTTCGTTCATCGTGCTGATCGTTGTATGGTGACTATCTCCTGTATTCCGAGGCTGAATATCTGAACCGTTGGAGTCTGTATCAGTCTGTGCACTTTCCGATTCGATAATCTTGTTTAGTATGCTTCGAATCTCGGTTTCGAACAAGTTCCCTTCCTTCTTGATGTCCAATGTAGGAAGGCTTACTCCCAATAGCGGTGACTGGGCTGAAGATTCACCAAGAAATGGTAAATCATCATCGGAAAACTGTGATCTTCCAGTAACTGTTACCAAAATATCACCGGAATGTGTCGAATTTTCGCCAAAACAAGGTGTTTTTTCGCCTTCACTAATTTTTTTGGCTAAAGTGTTTCTAGTCGTAAACAAATTTGAATCTTTACCGAATGTTGTTAGACTAACTTCAGGCTCCATCCTGGTAGATTTTGGAGTTACTATATTTTCGACAGACTGTGCCGAAATAGTACCGGAATTTACCAAAGGCGTAACACGTTCCACCGGAATATGACCGGAATCACTACTAACGTTCTTTACTTTCTTGACAACTGGGTTAAACCTAGTTGTACTTCTACCTCCCGGAGTCGTTTTTAGCAAATTAAGTACCCCAGGCTAGCGGTTCTTTGGATACGTTTCACCGGATCGAGTAACCGGCATGTATCATCTTTTGTACTAATCGCGTACTGTTACTGTTGATTAAAAACTTAGAGTCATGTTTCCATAACAGGTTTGCAACAATCTAATCTGTTGCCACCTTCCCATAGATAAATGGCAATCTTGATAACACTTTTGACAGATAAACGACAATCTTGATGCCACCTTCCCACAGACGGCGCCAGTGTTAAACGCTGTGTTAAATGCTGTTGGTTCCTTCTAACTATCAGAAGTGCGTTTAAGGGGTTCTTGGGTTCTTGGGAGTGGAAGGGGTCTGTTAGACAGAGGCCCTCTACTGAGTTCCCAAACTTACTGCTCAGACCCAGCACTATACTAATGCTGAGAGCACTATCAAAGAGTGCCGTACTTAGATATTACCGTCACAGTCTTAGCTCAACCACGGGTATCGAATACGCAAGATGCTATATTGCAGCTACACATAAACTTACTAGAAATACCGGAAACAAGAGTAATCGTTAACCTTTACCGACTGGATCTAAACAGTCAGGCAACACCGTAGACACAGAGAACTTGAGAGTTCAACCACACAGTACTGAAGGCTCAGTGCACAACTTAGAAAGATCCCTACTGCACTTAACTTTACCGTATGAAGATAGATTCCAATATTGCACACCACACAACACAGATCTGAATACCAGAATGCTACTACAGTTGCTCAGATTTCACCAACCACTGGCAGAACATTCCAAGAAGAGGTAACACACAATGCGCGGGCTAACACCACGACTCAATAGAGATTCGCAAACAACTTACTCAGACAACAGTCCACGATCTATTATCTGTGAATGGAACTCGCAACCTCAATAGAGATCGATAGGTAACAGAACACAGATGCACACAGTACAATCGGAGTACGCAGAAGTTAGACAACAGTGCCGTAGTAGTGTTCAGGCAATCCTCCAGACGAACAGTCTAGTGATTCCACGAATCGTCTCACTGGTTAACAACCGAACAGATGTCGACGGCAGACAAGACAAGAGACGAACACGACTCAAAATACAGGAGATATGCAAATGACACTACAGACAACGCCCGATCAGTCACCCAGACAGACAGTCTGGTGATCCGTCACGTACCCATCTCTGTGCGTCTTCTTGATTTATATAACTTTTTTACAAACTGTTTGTAACTACTTTTTCACTCGTGTGAACAAGATTCAGTTATACAATCTTCCGATCCGGCAGCCGCTAACAGTCTTCTACCATGCCATGCTTCATATGGGGTCATTTAATCAAGAGATTTTGATGGCAACCTGTTTACAAGAGAAGTGGCAGTAGATACACTCTCTACCTAAAAGTAATTAGGTACTTTTTTCTCAATTAACATTGACCTAGCTCATTCAACAATTAGTCTATTTCTACTCTATGCCACCCCATTTTGCTTAGAGATATCCCTTGTTGTAATTTCTCTCTTGATTCCTCTATCCTGTAAGAATGCATCAAACTCATTTGCGAAGTACTCACCTCATCCTTCTGACCTTAGTCTCTTTAGAATTCTTTCTGTTTGGTTCTCAACAAGTGCAAGATACATTTTGAAGCAACCGAATACTTCATCTTTATGCTTCACAAAATATAAAATAGTCCGCCTACTGAAATCATCAATGAAAGATACATAATACCTTGATCCAAAAATTGATGGATCCTTACTTGTTCCCCATACAGCTATATGGACAAGCTGTAGGTAGTCCTCATGCATGTAACCTTTCCTTGAGAAGGGTAACCTGTGAGATTTTCCAAACTGACAAGCACCACATTTATAGATCATGTGCTGCTTGGATACATTAGGTATCCCAAGCACACATTGATCTCTACATATTTTCTTTAAAGTTCTTTCACCAGTATGCCCTAATCTCTTATGCCAAATTTCAAGCTTTGATTGTGTTTGATCTTTGTAACTGTAAAGTGCAATATTCCTTGTATCCTCAAGTTCAAAAGTGAATAATCTACCTGTCTTTTCTCCTTTGCCAATCCTCTTGAATCCTTGCTGGGGATCCTCCACAAATGCTCCATATTTGTTAAACCGAACATGCAAACCCTTTTCCCCAATATATCCAACACTCATCAAATTCTTGGTAATTGTAGGTACATATAGAACTCTGCTCAGCAGATTCTTATTTCCATCAGAGGTTTTAACATTTCCTACCTTGATCAGTGAGTGCTTGGTGTCATCACGTATTTGTAGCTGATGCTTACCCTTTGGTTCCTCAAGGTTAGAGAGAAGAGCTATATTGCCTCCCACATGGTTTGAGAGTCCTGAGTCAATGCAGAAGAGATGGTCATCATTTGTACTTGGTTTTGAAGTCATGTTCATAATCAGAAGATAATCCTCTTTCTCCTTTGTATAGTTGTTGTAATCTTTCCTTGATTTGTAGCCTCCTTGGTAGTTGTTGTTATAGTTTTCTCTATAGTTGTAGTTGTTATTGTAGCCTTGATGGTGATTGAATCTTCCTCTTGACTGTGTATATCCACGTCTTTGAAATCCTCTACTTCTCTGATTCTTGAAGTTCCTATGACACTCATATGCAGTATGATTTGACAATCCACAAATATTACATGGTGAGGAGTTATAAGGTCTCCCCCTACCTTGCTTACCTCCTCTGTCCTTTCCTCTTGAGTTTCTACCTCTCCCTGCATAGTTGGCTTGGGAGGTAGCTCCTTCATCCTCAATCTTCTTGCTTTTTCCTTTCTCTTAGACTTACTTTTATCTGTGTATAGGGTAGAAGAGCTATTACCTCTTGATGAATCTCCATTCTTGTTGAGCCTGGATTCATCGATGAAGAGTTGCCCCATGAGTGTGGTAAGGTCTGGAATCTGCATGTCCATGTACAAGTCCATGGCAGTTGTGAAGCTCTCCCATTTTTTATCTGCTTTAATACCCTTGATTACTTGTCTTAAAATCTCCTCCTCTTCAATTTCTTCTCATATGCTTCCCAATTGATTAGCTACATCCTTGAATTTGGTCACATACTCTGAGATGCCTTGCTTGGGTTGCTTCTTTGAGTGGTAAACTCCATGCACAATTGGTTCTTCCTAGCCCAATTCTCTTGGCATGTCTTACAATTCCTAATATGTGGAAGAAGAAAATCAGAGATTGAGTTAAGTAAGTATGACCTTGCTAATGCATCCTTGGCACACCATGAATTGAGTCTTTCATGCTCCTCTCTTGTAGGTTGTCCTTTGCATCTCAAAAAGGGCATCTCCTCATCTCCTGAGATGTATCCATAGAGACTCCTTCCTTGCAAGTATGTCTTCATCCTCAAGGACCATGCTTGGTAGTTGTTCCTATCGAATTTATCAATGAAAGAAGAAAACTCATCTCCCATTTTACCTTGGCTTTGCTCTGATACCATTGTTGGGAAACATGGATGGACACTCCAAAAAATGAGTAGGTACTGCTAATGCCTACTTTGTACCAGCCCTCTTTTGCTTCATATTTGAGTTTTAGGCCCTCTTAGACTTCCAATCACACTAAACAAGTACCTAAGTACTTTGGAAATGATGTGACAAATGATTGATTCAAAACAGACTACTTCCAAGTTCAAGGATCAATAAAAACCTTCTATTTTTGTTCACACACCCTGTTGTTTGTTAAGCTCAGCGCTTATAGTACAGTTAGAATTAGAAAAATTGGTTTTGGAGATTTTAAATTTGCTTAATGTGCTAATGATTTGAATTAGAATAACTTGAAATGATGCACTATACACAGAGCAATCAATTTATCAATCAAATCTTTACCCATGTTTTTTTGGACCTTTGCAGAGTTTGACCAGTGACCATCTCGATGCACTTTTCTCCAAATTTACTAAGTAGAATGTCCTCAAACTTTGTCACCATGTAGAGAACTTGGATTTGATTCCAACAAGCTATAGAACATTGAAAATGGTGGAGAAATGACTGAGATATGAGCACTACAAAATGTATGTAGTAAGTGAGAATGATAGAGAGACCACTAGATATAATGGATGATCTATTGTATTATGAAACAATGTTGTACGTGATCATTGGCTTGATAAGAAATGCTCAATCATTCCAAGAGATGTAGGCTATGAGGTAAGCCACAGTCTCCTACAATGAGATTAAAAAAGGACTCCGATGTGGAGTGATCTATCCCTCGAGTTTTTTCAATCATCTTTTATAGATGAGTCATTTGAATTTTGAATTTGAATTCTTCATTGGCTTCCTCTAGAAAACTAATCCTCTAATCTAGGAAATATCCTCTCCAAATAAAGTTGTAGATTTTTTGTCTAACAAACTCCACGAGTTTAGTGGTAGCTACAAATATTCCTCTAAGTCAAATAGACGTTTACAATTGGTAAAAGCTAAAGAATCCATAGCAATGGTTCTCACGGGTCCTCAAACATTTGCACATAAAGTCTTTATATCTAGCCAAGTGTGTAGGCTTGGTATTTGCACCAACATCTTATCTTGTAATTGTTGCGACTTACTTACTCGGCAACACGTGGCAAAAAATAGTAGTGTACATCTATATGTTGAAAGAGATTTGCGCAAATGACTCGTGAGGGAAGGGTGAGAAATTATAGTGATGCCTAAGTACAATACAATTGTTAAAGCAATTCATGGGAAGGAACGAACGGTTTAAGTTCACTTTAGTATTATAATGTCAGTAACAAAAAATGGATGCCCTGTGTGCTTATAAGGAGCTTAAAATCTAATCATATTAAATCATCTTTGAGCATATTTCTGAGTAAGAATGCTTGAAGAGGTTTGGATCCTTGTTATTAGCACTAATCCTCTTGTGGAAAGAACACTATGTCTTCAGAGTTGAATTTCTCCTATAAGTTTAACTAGAGAAAAGCCATTATTCTTTCTGTACGAAAGCTTGAACTCCCATTCAGAAGTTAGGTGCGCAACCATCCTTAAGGGAAATAGCAGAGAAGTAAGAGGATTTATTCCTAAGGCTAGTAAAAAGATGATGAAGATGCGCTGATTCACGTTGCTCAAAGAACATTAGTCAAAGTAATATATGTGCATGACAGATCCTAAATATCTAATCCTCTCGTAATCACAACAGCCACATATTTGATGAGCTGAATGCAACGCTTTAAGCTATAATCTGTAGAGAGATATTGAACAGATTTTTGTAATAAATCATGAATTCAACGAGTTTAATGCTAGTTCTCAAACCTCGAGTCTCAAGAGAGTAATTTAGCGAACCAATTGAAACCTTATATGAATGTAGATTTTAAAAGAAAGCAACACTGCACTCTAGGCGAAGAAATTGAGTGGGTTGGGCAATACTTCAAAGGCCTATTCATGATGCTACTGGAAACCTTGGGTCAAACTTCGATTTGGAAAATCGACAAAGACTTTGATTTGCAGCTAATATACAGTAGATATTTACAAAGGAGGTAGAGAAGCACCAATCTTAACTTCTAAAGTCGCGAGTGAAGGAAACAGTTTCCATGCCATGTAGTTGTCATGCAGTGCACTTTGCTTATTTGTTAGCTAGCGGTTCTTAGTGAATCAGATGTTTTAACCATTTTGTCAATTGTGGACGAAGAACCACATCAAAGTTGTTGAATTCGACTCTTCTAGGGTCTAAGCGTTTCTATTAATACTAGTTCTTTTTTTGTACCATAAGAACCGACGCTGAAGAACTAGTTGTGTAATTAGAATTTCTACGTCATTGAGAGTTTTTGACCATAAGGTTCCCGTGAGTTCATGAAGGTTAAACGATATCGAATATCAATATCCTAAAAATAAGGTAGTTGAATTCTACTTGTAAATTGATGTCTTTGTAATTTTGCCACAAAACGCCTCTTGAACTTTGAAGGAAATCTTATGTTAGTTAGTTTTGAGTATTCTTTCTCCATCCTTTCTACAAACCCGATGACATACTTGGTGAACCCGACATGAAGCAAACACACACCACTGCTTAGAAGAGACGACTATAGTGACAATCAACAAATCTACATTACCATAGAACAAGCTATAAGGAAATTAAAGAAGGCACATCTAGAAGCACCGGTGCTTAGAAAAGCCGATTATAGTGACAATAAACAAATCTACATTACCATAGATACGAGTCCGATGGCTATACGATAGGCGATTGGCCAAGAAGATGATGAAGCAAAAGGGTATGCGATTTGATTTGGAGCTAAAGTACTAAATGTTCACTAGAAAGACTACCCTCAGATTAAGCGACAACTCTGGGCAATAGTGAAATTGGAAAAAAGAAGACAAAACTTACGAAGTTCAAATAAGAATAACACAAAGATTCAATGAAGATGAATATGAAAATCAGTGGAACGAAATTGGAAGATACTTAAGCACAAAGTCTCCTAATCCAAATTCGAGCAAAGAAAGGTTCTGTATCATTCAAAGAAAGTCAAACAATTATTTCCTAAAAGATGGTTTGCTTTGGAAACAAAAGACTGGAATAAGCAGGATACCTCAGTGAGTTGTAGATTGTGATGAAATGAGAGAAAACATTATCTGTGAAATGCATAGTTCACTATGGGCCGAACATAAAGGCTTTCAAGGGACTTATGAAAAGATAAAGGAAAGGTATTGGTGGTCTCAAATGTATGTAGATGTCTAGAATTATGTGGACACATCTAAAACTTTCTAGGTGTTCTCGAATGTAAAACATAGAAATAAGTTGCATCCGACATATACCCTAAATATCCACTATAAGTGGGTTGTCGCTTTGATTACAATGCCTTTGGGGGCACAACAGATGCAATATATCATGCTCGCAAGAGAGCATCTTACAAATCATGTTGAAGGAAGAGCTCTTAGGACAAAATTACTAGGAGTGTATGTAAGTTTCTAATAGAAGATGTGTTCAGCAAATTTGGCTATGTTTCAAAAGTAGGCCTAAAAGAGGTGAGCTCAATGCTCAGGAAGCCAAGGACTCAGTTGAGAAATACGATATTCTGTTGTTGCTTACTAGTGCTTAAAATCCTAAAGCCAACGGGAAAATTGAACGTGGACATCCCCTGATTATTAAAGCTTTGGCTAAGGCTTGTGAGGAAAAATAAATAACTAACCAAAATATCTTCTGTTTTCCCTATGGGCAGAGAGGATAACGTGCACCCGGACTACTGGATACATGCCAACAAAACTAATGTGCTATCATAAACCTATATTACCGATAGAGTTGCATGCTTTAGGATGGACTTCATTGCCTTGGGAAGATGATGTGTCAAGAGAAGATCTTCTAGGAGTACGATTTTTTCAATGGGAGAAATATATCCAAGTTTTGCGAATAATATGAACTCAAGGCTAAGTACCTAGGTGTGGGTTTGATCCAGATGGAAAATCTAGAGCTATGTGAAAACTTTGTCTATGTGTCTCAATTCGACATGTGTGATCAGCTCATGCGAATAAACCAAATGACATGGTTGCAACACAAAGCAGCGCTCCTCAAGCGGTTCACGCTATAGGATGTAGATAAAGTGATTGATAGATCTTTCCTGAGGTGGGTTCATATGCCCAAAACCAACCAATCCTAGACCTAAAAAAGAGTTCGAGAACCAATTTGAAGACATAAGCGATGTTTGATGCACGAAAGAGTGTTCCTTTTTCTACAAGCAATAGATGCTAGAGCCGGAGAGGAATCAATTCCCCTTATCCAAGATGTGGATTTTGGATTGGGAATCATAGAGGATTGGACACTTGTTCGTGATGCTATAAGAAGATATGTTAAGAAGCAACAAACAATTGAAAAAACTTTAACTGATTGGAGAGTCGATCTTCATGGTGAGGAAAATGATCTCAAACTCCAAGTACTTTAGCATCCATGGATAATACCATATTACAAACCTTCTTTAAGTGTGCCCTTGATATACCTAAGCACCCTTTGACATGCAATCCAATGTTCATTTCTAGGACAATGCATGAATTGAGATTAAACTCGAACTGCATATGACAAATCTGGCCTTGTTAAAGTAGCATAAATCAAGCTACCCACCAAGCTCTGATAAATCTTCATGTCTTTGAGTTCTTCTCCTCCATATCTATTCAATTTGTGATTCACTTCTATTGGAGTTGGTGCTATCCTACAATCTTCCATTTTAAACTTGATTAGAAGATTCTTCAAATACCTTTAGTCAGTCACATATATTCCATGTTGAGTATATGAAATTTCCATTCCCAAGAAATATGACAAATTTCCCAATTCACTGATCTTGAATTCTTTCTCCTTCTGCTTCTTAAGCATTTGTATGCCTTTCTCATTTGTACCTATAAGTATTATGTCATCAACATAAATACAAACATATATAAATACATCCTCCCTTGCTTTGACTAGCAAGCTACTATCTGCCTTTGATGCCTGGAAACCAAGTTCCTTTAAGAACTTCACAAGCCTATAATTCCATGCCCTTTGTGGCTTGATTCAAGCCATACAAAGCTCTCTTGAGCTTACACACATAATCTACATTATATTGATCTTTGAAACTATGTGGTTGTTCCATATAGACTTCATTTGAAATATAACCATTTAAAAATGCATTCTTCACATCCAATTGAGACAATTTCAGACCTTTGCATGTAGCAACTGCTATAAGACTCCTTATGGTTGTCATCTTTGCAATAGGAGTATATGTTTCATCATAGTCCACACCATAGGTTTGTGCATATCCTTTCACAACAAGTTTGGCTTTGTACCTTGACACACTTCCATCTACAAAAACCTTTGTTTTGTAAACCCACTTACATCCAATTACCTTCTGATTAACTGGTTTATGTACCAATTCCCAAGTCTCACTCTCAATGAGTGCATCTTACTCTTTCTTAAGAGATTTTTAACAATTCTCCTTTCCTTTGTCTTCATAATATGTGGATGGGTCTGCATCTGCTTTGATCATGTAAGCATAATCTTTAGTAGTAAAAAATGAAGTATCATAGCTATACCTTATGGGTTGCCATTTGTGCATTGATGATATTCTTATTTCTCCACTTCTTGAAGTTTTTGGTTCATCACATTCTAGATCAAACTTTGACATTTCTTCATTGTCAACTAGTACTTCCTTATTCTCTTCCTCCGCAAAGATTTGAACCTTTGATTTACCTTTCTTCTGATTAAATGTTTCTTCAAAACCTGCATAAGCACTATTTGTACTTGAGTACCAAGTACCCTCATCAAATGTGAAATCCTTTGATAGAACGAATTTCTTTGTAGATGGACTCCACAACCTGTATCCCATTTGCTTATCATCATAACCAATGAACACATATTTTTCAGCCTTTGGTTCCAAATTATGCCTTAATTGAGAAGGAACATAAGCATAGGCTAAGCAATCAAATACTTTGCAATGATCTAATGTAGGTCTCTTATCCCACCAAGCTTCATATGGTGTCAAACCCTGCAAAGCTTTACATGGTAGCCTATTAACCAAGTATGTGGCTGTATTTAGAGCCTCAACCCATAAATAATTAGGGCAATTCTTTTCTTTCATCATTGATCTTGCAAACTCAACAAGAGTTCTATTTCTCCTTTTTGCTACACCATTTTGTTGAGGAGAGTACCTTCAACTAACTTCTCTCTTTATACCTCAATTCCACAAATAATCACTGAACTCATTTGAGAAATAAAATTGCCTTCCATCTTATCTAAACCTCTTCAATTTTTGTCTTCTAATTCTTTCTGCATATGCATGATAGTGTTTAATTGTACTAAACACTTATGACTTGCCTTTGATCACATAAATAGTGATCCACCTAGTATCATCATCAACATAAATGACACAGTATCTCGACCCATTTATGCTAAAGGCCTTTGAGAGACCCCACACATATGTATGCACCAATTCAATTCTTTTTGAATACATGAAACCTTGCTTATTGTATGAATGTTTGTGAGCCTTACCTAATTGACATGCTTCTTATCTGTATGTCATGTGTTGACGTACCACATTGGGTAATCCAAGCGCTCAACCATTTTTAACCATTTCTTTTATACCTCTTTCATTGAAGTGTCCAAGCCTCTTATGCCAAATATCCAACTCAGAAACCTTTTGCTCTCCATATGTAAACATGGCATGTCCAACATTACCTTGTACCCTCAATGTGAAGAGCCTTCCTTCTTTCTTTGTTGTAAAAATTTTCTTCTACCCTTGGCTAGGGTCTTCAATATAAACTCAATTATTAGTAAATCTCACTTCATATCCTTGTTCTACAATTTTTCCTACATTGATCAAATTCATTGGCATTGTAGGAACATATAAAATCTTTCTCAGAAGAGTACTTCCAACTTTAGCCTTCATTGATCCAATTGACTTCACCTTGTGCTTTGTATTGTCACCTGTTTGAACTATATGGTTGATTGCCTTATGATCCAAGTCATTCATCAAAGCAATAGTTCCACTGAGATGATTGTTACACCTTAAGTCAATATAGAATAACCTTAAGTCTTCATTTGGAGCTTCACAATTTGAATTCATAATAAGAGTTGAATCTTCTTTCTAATCTGATCACCTATTCCTCTTTGGTTAAAATTCAGATTAAAGTTACCATTGCTTTGATTATTATTATGCCACCATTCATGAGATAGATGATTGGTCTTACCACATATCCAGCAAGCTTTGACATTATCTTTGTTATTTCTACCTCTTCCTCTACTTGTGCCACTTCCCCTTCCTCTTAGGAAGCTTGCTTGGCTTGAAGTACCTTCATCTTCAACTAATTGTTGCTTTCCTTTGATAGATTTCTTCTTATCCTTAGAATACATTTCATGACCTATATTCTTATCAACATGTCCTTTGATATCATTCTCAAAAGTTAGCATATGTCCTAGCAATTGACTCAAATCAGGAGTAGAATGATCCAATGAAAGTTCTGTTGACAATATGGAAGGCTTCCACTTCTCATCTCCTCTAAGACCTGTGAGAATTTGTCTTACAAATTTGTCTTCTTCAATGTCTTCATCAACTACACCTAAAGAATAAAAAATATTTTTCAACTTTTTCACATAATTAGATATTGATTGTGAAGCCTTCTTCTTGAATGTGGTAAACTTTGCCCATAGTGATGCTTTCATTGACTTGGTTATATTCTGAAAATGCTCCTCCAAAGCACTCCATATATCATTTGCACTTTCAAGTCCTCTGATATGAGGAAGCAACTTATCATTTACTCCCATTTAGATCATTGTTGGATCAAGTCTATGACAAGCCTAAGTATTGGTTTGAATCCCACAAAGTCATAGAAGAAGCCTTAAAATGAAGACAATGTAAAGTTCACTTGTGAACTACCTCTTGTAACTTTTGAAGACTTTACTTAATGTAAAAGTGAAAGAATCTTAAGTGGTTGAGTCCACTTGATCAAAAAGGGAAAGAGGAGCCATGAATTCGTGATTTGTGGTAGGTAGAGAATCAAATCAATCACCAATTGATTGGAGAGTGATTGAGGGAAGTTAGCCTCCCAAGCTCAACTATAAATAGATGGCAGTTTTAGTCGTGGTTAGAGAGACCTATGTGAAGATCTCCAAGAGCTGAGCTTTATGCCATATCAAGGTGTGATTCCAAGGGACACATATGTATCAGTAAGTCCATTGTATTGTACAAAGGAATATACTTTCATTTTCATGATCATTTGAGTTCATATTTCCATGTTCATGTGAAGTGTACTACTCACTACCATATCTCTCAGTTTTCTCAGTCATATTGCAGAGATGGTTTCTCTAAGCTTGGTGCATCATTTTCAGTTATTTAACTTGGTAAAGTTAGCTCTATAAGTCTACTATATGCTCACCAAGTTTCAATTATGTTTAGTTGAAGTCAACAGTGTCTATTCATTTTCACTTCTCTTTCAGGTACCCGACTTTTGTACTCATTTTGTCAGAGTTGTTTCTCAGTGTGTACTTACCCACATTAAATGATTTAAAGCTTGTTAGATTCAGCTTACTATCTAGTAAACACATACAAAGTTCACTAATCATTGGATTCTTAAATCTGGAGTTATGTTCATTTTTCTGCTCACTGGTCTCATTACTATAGCAGCCCGTGAAAATCGGGATGATGTCATCACTTGTTAAACATCTTTCTCAGTGTCTGGTTCATTATTTTTTATGAGATTACTCTTGAAAGTTAGATCTTTAAGTTAACAAGTCTTCCCCAAGAGGAATTAAACTAATTGCTGCTCTACTCAGAGAATTATGCAAAACACTAGACAGGTGTATGAACCAAAATAGCAAGTTCTCACCTCTCAACTAGCTCCAACTTATCTGTTTTGATCTATCTTTTTGAGAGTGATCTTCCAAGGTACATAGGTTGTCTAATACATCCATTGGAAAGCTAAAAAGGGCCCACCATATACTCCTACAATTCATTTGGCTGGTGTAGATCAAGGATTTTGCAACACCTCTTCATCTTCAAGCACATAACTATGCATCTCTTCACAATGGTATCAGAGCAAGGTTGGACAACATGGCAGATGTATTTCCTTCATCAATTAACAAATTGGATAGAGGTAATTACTCAGCTTGGTCATTAAGAATGAAAGATTATCTCCTAGGTAGTAGTTTATATTGTTATGTGGCTAGAGATGATGTTATGCCAAGTTTCAGGAACAAAAGTCAACCAACACAAGAAGAGCAAGAAAGATTGAGCACATGGTGCTCCAAGGATGCACTTGCAAGGTCTTATCTCCTCAAATCCATCTTAGATTTTTTGTTGCCTCACATTAGAAGTTGTAAGACATCTTAGGAAGTGTGGGATGCACTTGAAGCTTTCTTCTCTTCAAGTACTAAAGCTAGGAAGCATCAACTATGGCTGGATTTCACAACTCTCAAGAAGGCTCCCAAAGAAAATGTGATTGATTTTGTCACAAAGCTAAAGGACATAGCAGATCAATTGGGAAGCATTGGAGAGGTAATAGATGAAGAGCAAATTGTAAGGCAAGTCATCAATGGCTTGAAGGGAGATGACAAGTGGGAAGCATTCACCACAGCTATGGATTTGTACATGGACATGCATGTACCTGATTTCAACACACTCATTGGACAACTACTTACTCAAGAGGCAAAGCTTATCAAAAATGGAGAAAGCTCTAAAGGTAATCAATCTTCAGCTTTATACACTGATAAAAGCAAGTCCAAAGATAACAAAGGAAAGGCAAAGAAAGTGGATGATGAAGTAGGTACATATCAAGCTAACTATGCAGGTAGAGGAAGACATGGCAGAGGTAGAGGAAGAGGAGGTAGACAAGGCAGGGGGAGATCCCAAGTCTCCAACTCATGTTCTATTTATGGACTAGCTAATCATACAACTGAAAATTGCTTTAGGAATTCCAGGAATCAAAGAGGCAGAGGATACAATAGAGGAAGTTATGGCTACTCAAGAGGAAGGTTCAACAATTATCATGGCAACTATAACAAATACAATCATTGAAACTATCAAGGAGGCTACAAAGGAAGGAGAGACTTCAATAACTACACAAAAGACTCAAACAAAGAGGATTCATTATTGATCATGAACATGGCTATGCCAGAAAGTAAATCTGATGAGCATGTTTTCTACATAGATTCAGGTTGGTCAAATCATGTGGCAAGAAATGTGGCACTCCTATCAGATTAAGAAGATCCAAGGAACAAGCATGAGGTACAAACAGGAGATGACACAAAACATCCTGTGGAGAAAATAGGCAATGTCAAAGCACCTGATGGAAACATCAACCTACTTAGTGAGGTACTCTATGTCCCTACCATTACAAAGAATTTGCTAAGTGTTGGGCAGATAGTAGAGAAAGGGTTGCAAGCTAGGTTCACAAAATCAGGATCATTTGTTGAAGATCCAAGTCAAGGATTCAAAAGAATTGCAAAATGTGAAAAGAAAGGTAGATTGTTCACATTTGAATTACAAGACACTAGAAACATTGCTCTCTTTAATTATGGTAGTCAGACAATCACAAAATTGGAGGTATGGCACAAAAGGTTAGCACATATTG
>MU261160.1:60000-62500 GCA_020310875.1 Ceratopteris richardii | reverse complement strand
TTCATGAGCACTAAGCTTTAGGTTTACCTCCATTGGAGTACTTGAGACTTTAGCATCCTGCAAATTAAACTTCTTGACCATATCCTGTACATACTTCTTTTGAGTAATATATATACCTGAATTAGTATAAACCAATTCAAGTCCTAGAAAGTATGTTAATAATCCAAGATCATTGATCTTGAACTCCTTCATCATCTGTCCTTTGATGTGTCTAATCCCACTGACATCATTGCCTGTAATGATGATGTCATCAACATAAACACAGAGATAGATTACCTCTGAATTGTTCCTTTTGATAAATAATGATGTATCTGCCTTGCTTATTATAAATCCTTGGTCTTGTAGGTATGTTGTCAATCTGTAATTCCATGCTCTAGGTGCGTGCTTCAAACCATACAGAGCCTTCTTCAATTTACAAACATAATTTACCTTCTTGGGATCTTCATAGCCAAGTGGTTGTGACATGTAGAATTCTTCAGATATCCATCCATTCAAGAAAGCATTCTTGACATCTAATTGGTACATGTTCCAATTTTTGGATGCAGCTACACTAACCAAAATTCTGATTGTTGGCATCTTAGCCACAGGAGAAAATGTCTCCTCATAATCAATGCCTTGGGTTTGTGCAAAACCCGTGGCTACCAACCTAGCTTTATACCTGTTGATTGTACCATCAGAGTTCCTCTTGAGTTTGTAGATCCATCTAGATCCTATCACCTTCATAGAGTCCTTATTGGGTACCAAGTCCCATGTATCACTCTCCTTGAGAGCCTCTATTTCTTCATCCATAGCTTCTTTCCATTCTGGTTTGGTTATTGCCTCCTCATATGAACCTGGTTCTTCATTCAACAAATCCTTTGCAAGATATACAGAATGCTTAGTTACAAGAGAAGTGTCATACCCATATCTGATAGGCTTCTTACTTTCTCTTTGAGATCTCCTCATAGCTTGAGTTGAGGATTCTGGTATATCCTCTAGCTTCTTCATTTTCATCTTCCCTTTGGACTTCCATGCCTTGAATTCCTCAAGGTTAATTGTGTCATCATCATCTGAACTTGAGTCTTCTTTCTGGATTGGTTCCTCTTTGGTGAGCTTTGGGAAGTCTTCTTCCATGTCATAAGGTAGACTAACCTTCCTACATTCATTTTCATACCATGAGTCATTCTCATCAAAGATGACATCTCTGCTTACCCTTTGTTTGAGGGGTTGTAGAATCTGTACCCTTTCTGGTTCAAGTCATAACCAATGAAGATACATGTTTCAGCTTTAGGGTCTAGCTTTCCCCTTACCTGTGAGGGAATATGCACATATGCAATACAACCAAAGATTTTGCAATGATCCAATGATGGTCTCTTACCATGCCAAGCTTCATAAGGTGTCATTCCATCAAGTGAATTTGATGGCAACCTGTTAATGAGATAGGTGGCAGTAGATACACTCTCTGCCCAAAGATAATTTGGTAATTTCTTTTCATTAAGCATAGACCTAGCTGTTTCAACAATGAGTCTATTCCTTCTTTCAGCTACCCCATTTTGTTCAGGTGAGTACCTTGTGGTTATCTCCCTCTTGATGCCTCTTTCCTGCAAGAAGTCTTCAAATTCATTGGAGAAGTATTCACCTCCTCCATCTGACCTTAGTCTTTTCAAGTTTCTACCTGTTTGATTTTCAACTAGTGCAAGATATCTTTTGAAACAATTAAATACTTCATCCTTATGCTTCATAAAGTATAACACAGTCCATCTGCTATAATCATCAATGAAGGACACATAGTACCTTGATCCTGAAATGGAGGGTTCCTTGCTAGGTCCCCAAACATCTGTGTGCACCAAGTCTAGGTAGTTTTCATGCATAAAACCTTTCTTTGAATAGGGCAACCTGTGTGACTTACCAAACTGACAAGCTCCACACTTGTAAATCATGTGTTGCTTGGATACATTAGGTATCCCAAGCACACATTGATCCCTGCACATTTGCTTTAAGGTCCTTTCACCTATGTGACCTAACCTCTTGTGCCATATTTCTAATTCTGAAAGTGTTTGATCCTTGTAATTGTATAATGCAATGTTCTTTGTGTCCTCTAGCTCAAAAGTAAACAATCTACCTGATTTTTCTCCCTTGGCTATCCTTCTGAATCCATGTCTTGGGTCCTCCACATATGCTCCATGTTGATTGAACCTGACCTGTAAACCTTTTTCCGTAATCTGTCCTACACTCATTAAGTTCTTGGTGATTGTTGGGACATAAAGTACTCTGCTCAATAAGTTCTGATTACCATCACTAGTCTTTACATTACCAATCTTTATAACAGAATGTTTAGTATCATCACCTGTCTGTACCTGATGTTTGCCCTTGGGTTCTTCCAAATCAGAAAGTAGTGCCACATTACCAGCTACATGGTTAGAACACCATGAATCAATATAAAATAAATGATCATCATTTGTACCTGCCTTGGAGGTCATATTCATGATCAATAGGGAGTCATCTTGCTCCTCTGTGTAGT
>MU261160.1:42500-47500 GCA_020310875.1 Ceratopteris richardii | reverse complement strand
TTGTGAAATCCTTTTGAGGATATCTAAGTCCATAGTTAATCAATCTATGGCTAGAGTTTGAGAGTCTAATTGTGATCAGGCTAAGAGAATTGTGTGTAGGAACATTTACATGTAAGAAAGTACTCACTGGTTTCTGAAACAGGCGCAAATTTCGATCTTAATGATTTGATCATTTCTCACTCCACAGATTAAAGTTTTGTGCAAGTAAGCACTTAATCTTTAAGTTGGAAGGTCAGCTACTCGTGGCTAAAAGCATTTTCTTAAACGGGTTCTATACTGAGAGAATTAAAGTTAAGAAGTTAGGGGTGACCAAATCGACTTCTAAGAAGTACAGATTTAGACACAGGTAACTTGTGAAGTAGATTTCTCAAGATCTACTGAATCTTTTGGAGTGATTTGACTTGGAGAAGGTGCGCAATCTTTAGGCGACACCTTGTGCAAAGTTTCATAAAAAACGTTACACATTTACTCAGTCAATGAGAAAGATATATGCAGCAGACTTTCTGAGTAATTTCCTCCTTCACAGTTTAGTCAAGAAATTGATATTTGGTCATTGATCTCTTAAATTGGTGAAGGTTTTGACTTACTCTTGATATAGAGGTGTTCTAAATTCAAGAGTAGGTTGTTCTTTTGGAGATTAACACTCTCCATTAGTGGTATCAGAGCAGGAAGCATCAGAATCAAGGAAAGGGAGACTCCGACTACTGCAGAACTACAAACTTTACATCTTGAAGGATCAGAAGGACAAAGATTGAAGAAAGCTTGAAGGAAGACACATTGAAGTTGTCAAAAGGATCAGAAGAAGTAATATTTGAAGTCAAGGTACATTTATTCCTCATAAAACTTAAAGATCTGTTAATACAGGTGAAGGAAGATGGGAGATTCTCTTCAAATAGAGAAGTTGGATAGAGAAAACTATCCTGCATGGTCAATGAGGATGGAAGCTCATCTAATGAGCAAAGATTTGATAGCTTACATCACAGGAGAAGAAGAGAAGCCATAGTTCAGAGATCCTAGTGTTCCAACTAGGGAAGAGTTAGTAGATTTGAAGAATTGGATGAAAAGAGATGCTCAAGCTAGGAGCATAATCTATATGGCAGTCAATGATTACTTGCTACCTCGTATTAGAGGTCTTGAAAGTGCAAGTGAGATATGGAATGCTTTGGAGGAGCATTTCCAAAACACTACAAAGTCAAGGAAGGCATCCCTATGGGCAAAATTTACAACTTTCAAGAAGAAGGCCTCTCAATCCATTTCAGATTATGTAACAAGGATGAAAGACATTGTAGATGCATTAGGAGCTGTTGATGAAGATATTGAGGAGGATAAATTGGTAAGGCAAATCCTTACAGGTTTGAGAGGTGATGACAAATGGAAGCCATTCATTTTGTCTACACAATTATCACTTGATCATTTCACTCCTGATTTAAATCAGTTGCTAGGTCATATGCTAACATTTGAGCAGGATGTTAAAGGAGATGGTGACAAAAGTACAGGTCATGCAATGTACTCAAAGGACAAGAAGAAAGCTAACAAAGGAAAGCAACAATCAGGTGAAGATGAAGGCACAACTAGTCAAGCTAACTTCCTAAGAGGTAGAGGAGGTGGCAAAGGTAGAGGAAGAGGCAGGAACAACAAAGATGGAGCCAAAGCATGCTGGATTTGTGGTAAGACAAATCATTTAGCTAATGATTGTTGGCAGAATAATCACAGTAATGGAGGATATAATCAAAACTATAATTCAAGAGGAAGAGGTGGCAGAAATCAAAGAGGTAATTTCAGAGGCAGAGGTAGTAGAGGTTACTTTGGAAGAAATGCAGGTAGAGGTTTCCAAAGTCAACAATATAACAATACCTACTACAATTATGCTGCAGATCAAAAGGAAGATTCAACATTGATAATGAATGCAACTTGTGAAAGGCAGAGTAAAGATCAAAGAGTCTTCTACATTGACTCAGGGTGTAGCAATCACCTGAGTGGTAATATAGCCTTGATGACTGATTTGGAGAATAAGATATCTAATCATGTTGTTCAAACAGGTGACAACACAAAGCACAATGTGAAGTCAATTGGATCAGTGAAGGTCAAGGATGGTAGCACCTTATTGAGTAAGGTCTTGTATGTTCCTACAATTCCTAAGAATTTGATAAGTGTAGGACAAATTGTGGAAAAAGGTTATGAGGTAAGGTTCACTAATGAAGGAGTGTTTGTGGAAGACCCTAGCAATGGGTATAAACAAATTGTTTCAAGAAAGGAAGAAGGGAGATTGTTCACATTGAAGATTCAAGGTAATGTTGGTCATGCCTTGTTCACTTATGGAGGACATAAGATCTCTGAGTTAGATCTTCGGCACAAGAGACTTGGACATTTCAATGAAAGAGGTATCAAAGACATGATTAATAATGGTTCAGTGCTTGGATTGCCTAATGTTGCAGGTCAACATATGACATACAGATGTGAGGCATGTCAATTAGGTAAGGCTCATAAGCAATCCTATTCCAAGCATGGGTTTATGTATTCAGAGAAACTTGAGTTGGTACACACTAGATGTGTGGGGACCATCAAAGGACTTCAGTATCAATGGCTCAAGGTATTATGTGATTTATGTTGATGATGCTACCAGATGGATCACTATCTATGTGATCAAAGATAAGTCAGAAGTATTTAATACATTCAAACATTATCATGTGTATGCAGAGAGAATTACAGGACATAAGTTGAAGAGACTAGGGTCAGATGGAGGGGGAGAGTATTTCTCTAATGAGTTCAGTGATTACTTGTGGAATGCAGGTATAAAAAGAGAGGTTACTTGCAGGTACTCTCCTCAACAAAATGGTGTAGCAAAAAGGAGGAATAGGACTCTTGTTGAGTTTGCAAGGTCCATGATGAAGGAGAAAAATTGCCCAAATTATTTGTGGGCTGAGGCTGTAAATACAGCTACTTATTTGGTCAATAGGCTACCTTGTAAAGCTTTGCAGGGTATGACACCTTATGAGGCATGGTGGGGTAAGAGACCTACACTAGACCATTGCAAAGTATTTGGATGTTTGGCCTATGCATATGTGCCATCACAATTAAGGCACAAATTGGAACCTAAAGCTGAAAAATATGTGTTTATTGGTTATGATGATAAGCAGATGGGATACAGGTTGTGGAATCCATCCACAAAACAATTTCTTGTATCAAAAGATGTTAGATTTGATGAGCAAGGTACTTGGTATGCAGGTACTATCAATATTAATACAAATGATGAAGAAATTGTGAGCCAAAGGAAAGGTAAATCAAAGGTTCAGATATTTGATGAGCAAGAGAATAATGAAGTGCAGGTTGAAGTGGAAGAAACACCAAGATTTGATCCTGAATATGAAGAACCAGAAACCTCAAGAAGTGGAGAACTTAGGAGCTCTACAAGAAACAAATGGCAACCTACAAGGTATAGCTATGATACTTCATTTTTGGCTACCAAAGATTATGCTTACATGATTAAAGCAGATGAAGACCCTTCTACATATGAAGAGGCAAAAGGTAAAGAAAATTGGGAGAAAGCTATGCAGGAAGTATATGATGCATTGATGGAGAATCAAACATGGGATTTGGTTCCAAAGCCAAATAGTCAGAAGATCATTGGATGTAAGTGGGTTTATAAGACAAAAAGATTTGCAGATGGAAGTGTGTCTAGGTACAAAGCTAGACTTGTTGTCAAAGGGTTTGCTCAGACATATGGTGTTGACTATGATGAGACTTATAGTCCTGTGGCAAAGATGACAACCATCAGGACACTTATAGCAATTGCTGCATGCAAAGGTTGGAAATTGTGTCAATTAGATGTGAAGAATGCTTTTTTGAATGGTTACATTTCAGATGAAGTTTTCATGGAGCAACCTCAAGGATTCAGAGATGGAAGATATCCAGATTATGTGTGTAAGCTCAAGAGAGCTTTATATGGCTTGAAGCACGCCCCAAGGGCATGGAACTATAGGCTTGTAAAGTTCCTAAAAGAACTTGGATTTCAAGTATCCAAAGCAGATAGTAGCTTGCTTATTAAAGCA
Organism: Ceratopteris richardii; assembly: GCA_020310875.1. Lineage (NCBI taxonomy): Eukaryota > Viridiplantae > Streptophyta > Polypodiopsida > Polypodiales > Pteridaceae > Ceratopteris > Ceratopteris richardii. The sequence goes on along the minus strand of MU261160.1, from coordinate 43,451 downwards.
AGTGATGATGGATTCATTTACATATGTATATATGTTGATGATATCATACTTACAGGTACATATGAGAAAGGCATACAAAGTTTAAAGAAGCAAATGGAGAAAGAGTTCAAAATCAGTGATTTGGGAGACTTGTCATACTTCTTGGGCATGGAGATTTCATACACTCAACATGGAGTGTATGTGACTCAAGAAAGGTATTTGAGAAACTTGTTAATGAAGTTTAAAATGGATGATTGCAGAGTAGCACCTACTCCAATGGAGGTGAATCACAATCTAAGCAGATTTGGAGGTGAAGAGTTCAAGGACATGAAGCAATATCAGAGTTTGGTTGGTAGTCTTATTTATGCTACATTAACTAGACTTGATTTATCATATGCAGTTGGGGTTTTGTCTCAATTTATGCATTGTCCTAGAAAAGAGCATTGTATTGCAGGTCAAAGAGTGTTGAGGTACATTAAGGGTACACTCAAGAAAGGTTTGTATTATGGTTTTACATCAGATACAAATATCAAGATTTATAGTGATGCAGATTGGGCAGGTAATCCAGATGATAGAAGGTCAACTTATGGTTACATGTGTTATGTGGGAGATAAGTTAATCTCCTGGTGCTCAAAGAAGCAACATACAAATGCTTTGTCATCTACAGAAGCAGAGTACAAAGGCATGGTTGAAGCTGCAAAAGAAGTGATATGGCTTAAGACTCTCATGAAGAGTTTTGACACTATACAGAGCATACCTATCATTTATGGTGATAACATGAGTTCATTATATCTAGCTGCTAATCCTGTTTTTCATGCCAGGACTAAACACATTGAAATACAGTATCACTTCTTAAGAGAAAAGGTGATGGATAAGGAGATTGAAGTCATACATACTTCAACAAAATATCAGATAGCTGATATGCTTACAAAGAGCTTGGATGGACCAAAGTTACAGAAGTTTAAAGACATG
>MU261160.1:27500-32500 GCA_020310875.1 Ceratopteris richardii | reverse complement strand
AATTCAAGGACATAAGGTGAGAAATGTTTCATGTTTTTGTTAAATTAATCTTTTTGTTATTGTTTATTTTACTTTAATGACTTCAATTTGTTGCAAATTGATTACAGGTGGGCAGAAGAATGGAATACAAAATGAAAGTCCTTGTAGATTGGAGCAAAGATGGAACAGAGCTCTCATTGTCATAGTTCTTTTGCAACCTGATAATGTCACTTCTTGGGCCCTAGTCATTGTATCTCATGGTTTTTGCACTTTCAAGAACCTTGTAAAAAGTAGGACAATTGATTCATGTTAGATATTGTATATACCTTATTCTCTGCAATGATAATTTCAAAACTTTTGGAATGTCAAAAATTCTGTTCACTACTTTGAAATGTGGTTGCTCATGTTTTTTTCTGTGCATTATTTTGTCATCCGAAACTCATTTTTTGAAATTGCACTTCTTTATTCTATACTTTTAAAAGTGGGCCCAGTCAATTTAAAAACTTGAAACTGCTATAAAAATGGCTCTATGTGCTCATTTCTCACATTTGCACTCTCAAAGAGCTAGAAAGCACAGACTGCAAGCCTCTAGAAATCTCGCGCGCAAGCAATGGCTGCTAGCACTTCCACTCCCATGAAATCTCCTCGAGATTTATTCATGGAGTTTTTGGAAACTACAGACTACAATGGTCGTACGGATTTGTATGACCTAGTCTGTAGAGTCCCTAATCTTGAAGGGACAATAGCCATGAATTCCGATGTGATCGATGAGATCACAGATTTTATGGAACTCTATATTTTAAGATATGCCATAGATATTCCAGCATATGAGTGTAAATGGGTCCCCTGTGACCTGCTTTTTTACATTCATAAAGGAGATGAGGCATTTGCGAAGCGCTTAAAGCGTTTCATGGCGATTGCTGAGGCTTCAGGGCACCTGTTAGATGACACAGTGCCCTTAATCAAACAATTAAATAAGAAAAGGAAAATGGGAAGAAAATATCTTTCCTACATAGCAACAACAATCTTTTTTGTCAATGAGGAGCCCGAACCTTCACCCATGGACCTACCCCATCTTGTTACTGGGGGTTTTGTAGATGACAAGAAGGAACCCCAGACAGAAGCTCTCAACTTATTAGAAGAGAGTCAAAAAATTTCCAGAGAATTTCCTCAAGGAGTAGTGGACAAATTAAAGGAAGCCAGTACACAGAAGAGTCCACCCTCCAACTTAGACCCCGTGGAACCCACTCTACCAGAGGTAGAGATGGAAATGTTTTCAGTTGTACTTGTTGATGGAGAGGAATTTTTGTTCCTGCACGATATTGAGAAGGCATTCGGTCTACGCCTCGACGAATGCCTTAGTATTTTCAGCTCAACCTCGGATGTTCCCATGGACAACACTTCTGACATTATAGAAAAGGCAACAATTCCACTTGGTGAATCAGTTGCAGACACCATTGCATTAGTGTGTGAAGAGATTTTGAGCCATGCCAACCAAGATGCCAGTGAAGAAGATCTAGCCACAGCAAGGGAAAGAATTTTGGAGAAGAAGATTCCAACATCCCCTGTTGTGGAGCAAAGTGGCATGGCCCATTCATCAATTCCACTAGATGCAATGGGAAGAGGAGAGGACGAAGACAGGCTTCAAGATGTAAGTCTCTACTGACATTTATGGTTGTCTCATATTCATACAAGATGTATCTATTTAATTTTATGATTGTCTATGTGCAGGAAACAATTGAAGTGGATAAATTTGCAGCAAGGAGTGGTGGTGACCGTGTTTCCCGGGGCCATGGCTCTTCCTTGGCACAGTACATTGGAAAATTGCCAAAGGAAGATTTTGTAATAATCCACAAGGACTTTTCCCCTCAAGGACACTTCATGACTTGGTGTATGAAGGCCTTGAGTAAAGTTTTGTGCCTATCTACAATAATGCAAGGGACCAATTGTATATTTCTAGTTAGGAAGTCCCTTGCCCTTACTACCCTAGGAGTTAACTTTAGAGGAAAAATATTAGGTCAAATAGGAATAGCTTTGGGTCTTGGATTGACAGACCCTCAATTAATATCCCAATCAGTTTTGACTTACCAATTGCCTCTATCTTTTCAGAGAAGAAAGAATGTAGTGGAGAGGCTCAAGGCCAAGAGCCAATTGTAAAACCTTTATAATACCAATGTTTTGTTTTTCCAATTTCCATGTGCATTCAATCTATTATACCTTTATGGTTTGACAATCTCATAACTTTTGCACAGTTTAATCAGTCTTTTTCCATTGTTTCTTGTAATTTTTGTTGCCCAAAATGCATGGAATGGCTAAGGAATGCAAAAAAAAGGCCTGCCACAGAAACGCGGGGATGGGCCCTGCAAAAGTTTTGCAGGGCCCATCCCCGCGTTTCTGTGGCAGGCCTTTTTTTTGCATTCCTAGGCCATCCTATGCACTAGATTACCTGTATTGCAAGTCTATCTTCTCAATTAGCACCTTCACTTGGGGAAATGTGGAACACTCTTTTTATATGCAATAATTAGAGAAAATTAAGACTCCTCTGGGTGCATATAAGCATGCAGCAGTAAATCAGTGCATGTATGTTCATAAACATTGCATAGCTATTGGTCAGGGGTTTAGCATGCAGTGCACTCTAGCTAAGGCCAATCTATTATACCTTTATGGTTTGACAATCTCATAACTTTTGCACAGTTTAATCAGTCTTTTTCCATTGTTTCTTGTAATTTTTGTTGCCCAAAATGCATGGAATGGCTAAGGAATGCAAAAAAAAGGCCTGCCACAGAAACGCGGGGATGGGCCCTGCAAAAGTTTTGCAGGGCCCATCCCCGCGTTTCTGTGGCAGGCCTTTTTTTTGCATTCCTAGGCCATCCTATGCACTAGATTACCTGTATTGCAAGTCTATCTTCTCAATTAGCACCTTCACTTGGGGAAATGTGGAACACTCTTTTTATATGCAATAATTAGAGAAAATTAAGACTCCTCTGGGTGCATATAAGCATGCACCAGTAAATCAGTGCATGTATGTTCATAAACATTGCATAGCTATTGGTCAGGGGTTTAGCATGCAGTGCACTCTAGCTAAGGCCAATCATATGCCCCCATGTGCATGGCATGGGTTTTCATGGCTTGGAAATGCCAAAAAAAGGCCTGCCACAGAAACGCGGGGATAGGCCCTGCAAAAATTTTGCAGGGCCCATCCCCGCGTTTCTGTGGCAGGCCTTTTTTTGGCATTTCTTGGCCATGAAATGCATTAAATAGCATTACCACTTACAACAAGTACAGAAAAAAGAATGATACAACTATGAAAAACACTTCAAAGATGTACTGGAAAAACACACCTACAAACATAGGAGAAATAAACTTCAAAACATGTACACTAAGAAATAAACATTTGGGAGAGCAAATATGAGAAGACAAAGATTATATTCATCATTTGGGTTTTACAAAATATTCATCGTATGGGATATACAAAAGGTTATCCAAACAAGGGAGTACAAATTATGGTTAATGGTTATTCCCTCTAATTCTCCTAGCTAGTTGCAAATCTTTAGGTTGTATTGTCACTCTCTTTGCATGGATGGCACATAGGTTAGAGTCCTCCAACATTGATATAAGATACGCCTCTGCAGCTTCTTGGAGAGCTTCAATGGCTATCCCTTGGATACGAAGTCCAGCGCAATAGCGTTGGATCTCTTCCTTCACAACTCTTGCAAATGACCTTCGTGGAATCAGAAGCTCCACAGACTTTTGATAGTGTCGAATCTCCGCAAAGGCTCTGGTTTGCTTTCTACGCCTTTGTGGTGCTCTTGCATTTGGGGGGATGTTGGGTTGTGGTCGTTGTGGTCTACGACGTGGTTGATAGTTCTTTTTTCTTCTTGGAGGACGCCTAGATGGTCCTTCCTCATCATTTACTTCCTCTGCCCGACCTTGCTCTCTTTCTTCATCGGTTGGTCTTTGTCCTTGTCCTGGGGGGAGTGTCTTGCCTCCTTGTGTTACTCGATGGTTCACGGGGATATCATCATTGTTCCATGGTGGCTCATTTATACTTTCTTCATCTGAGGAACATGATAAATTTGATGTCTCAAACACAACTCGTCTATGTCCTCGTTGTTTGGGCCTTGCCTTCATTGGTGTCCTGATTGGGGGCTCATCATGAGATGCAGAAGGGGAATAATTTATTTCTTGGGATACATCTCTCTCTGGTGAACCTTCATCCCCCTGCGATGCAATGCTACCGGACTGTGTCCCTGCACCCGAGTTTCGTCTTGAAGAGTGGCTTGTGGTTCGACGCTTCTTGTGGGGTGTCATCCATGTTGGGCGCTGAGTACCTTGCACATGGCTAGGGTAGACGACATGATCCTTCCTAGCAGTCTGCTTTGTGCGTGCCATTCTCTTAGGTTGTAAAGTGGTAAAATGAGGAAGGACACCTCTATTTATAGGCTTTCACTTAAGAATTGTCCTGTTCACATTTAAATGGATAAAAATTAGTTTTAAGACATTAAAAGTATATTCACAAAAATAGTAGAATTTTATTTGAAATGAAAGGGGTTATAAAAACCTTGAAAAGTATAATGCATTTTAAGAGTTCGGAAATTATTTCCAAGTAGAACCCTCGCGGACTCTTTGTGCACGCCATTGGGCATGATGTTCGGGTCCTGACGATGACATCCACTTCTCTCTTGCAATATCATGTTGTAGCTTTCGTGTAATCTTTGCTAGTTGTGACTCACATGCCTTTTCCATTACATATTTTCTAGCAAATGTCGCACGAAAGAACCAATTGAACATTTCTTCTAAATAGTTTGATTGGAGTAGACCACCCCCATGACGAGTGTTTTTAAAGTAAACACCTCTAGCCCTGTAATGTGACTTCTCCATTCCTTGTGTACTAAAAATGTCCAGTGACCCATATCGATTCATAAAATATGCTCCATGTGCAAAAAGAATATGCTATGATCTGGTCAATAAGATATACACATAGTGTTTAAGACCAAATAAAAAAATGTAAGAGAAACTTA
>MU261159.1:37500-105000 GCA_020310875.1 Ceratopteris richardii | reverse complement strand
AGGGCGGAGTGTGGAGGATAGGGCGGAGTGTGGAGGATAGGGCGGAGGGTGGAGGATAGGGCAGAGTGTGGAGGATAGGGCGGAGTGTGGAGGATAGGGCGGAGGGTGGAGGATAGGGCGGAGTGTGGAGGATAGGGCGGAGTGTGGAGGATAGGGCGGAGTGTGGAGGATAGGGCGGAGGATGTAGGATTGGGGAGGGTGGAGGATAGGGCGGAGTGTGGAGGATAGGGCGGAGTGTGGAGGATAGGGCGGAGGGTGGAGGATAGGGCGGAGGGTGGAGGATAGGGCGGAGTGTGGAGGATAGGGCAGAGTGTGGAGGATAGGGCGGAGTGTGGAGAATAGGGCGGAGGGTGGAGGATAGGGCGGAGTGTGGAGGATAGGGCGGAGGATGTAGGATTGGGGAGGGTGGAGGATAGGGCGGAGTGTGGAGGATAGGGCGGAGTGTGGAGGATAGGGCGGAGGGTGGAGGATAGGGCGGAGTGTGGAGGATAGGGCGGAGTGTAGAGGATAGGGCGGAGGGTGGAGGATAGGGCGGAGTGTGGAGGATAGGGCGGAGGGTGGAGGATAGGGCGGAGTGTGGAGGATAGGGCGGAGTGTGGAGGATAGGGTGGAGGGTGGAGGATAGGGCGGAGTGTGGAGGATAGGGCGGAGTGTGGAGGATAGGGTGGAGGGTGGAGGATAGGGCGGAGTGTGGAGGATAGGGCGGAGGGTGGAGGATAGGGCGGAGGGTGGAGGATAGGGCGGGGTGTGGAGGATAGGGCGGAGGGTGGAGGATAGGGTGGAGGGTGGAGGATAGGGCGGAGTGTGGAGGATAGGGCGGAGTGTGGAGGATAGGGCGGAGTGTGGAGGATAGGGCGGAGGGTGTAGGATAGGGCGGAGTGTGGAGGATAGGGCGGAGGGTGGAGGAGAGAGAAGAGGGCGGGTGGCGGAAGAGAGAAGAAGGGGGAAAGAGAGAGAGAAGAAAGAGAGAGAGAGGAATGGAGAGAGGGAGGGAGAGAGAAAGAGAGGGAGAGAAAGAAGGAGAGAGAGAGAGAGAGAGAGAGAGAGAGAGAGAGAAAGGGGAAAGAGAGATAGGTATCAAAACAAAAGAAAAGATGAAAGCAACGACTGCTCAGAACTCAGATATGTCCATGTAATGGAAAGGAATATTCCCCGAAGCTTCATCCCAGGGCATCCAAGAGTTTTCCGACCTCTACAGGCCCCCACATCAAGCTTTTGCACCGTCCCTAGTGCAATTTCTAATTTTTTTCCTTGTTCTACTTATTTCTTCAAAAGGAACTGCAGAATATGAAAGAACTATGGTATGTACAGGGAGTGAATTTCATCTGCTTGCATCAATTCAAATAACTTTTCACCCTGGAGATGTTGACGAGGGGCATCCTTTTACCTTGCAGATCTTCTAGATGCACTGCACCATGTGGTAATACCTTGATAACCTTATATGGTCCTGTCCATTTGGGTGCCAATTTAGTTGGAATTGCCGGAACTTGATGCACTAAAACCATGGACCCTTCCTGAACTTCATTGGATCTCAAAAACCTGTCATGCAATCTCTTGCGCTCGTCTTGTGTCACCAGAAGTTTCTGCATTGCCCCTTCTCTGTACTCTTCTAATGCCACCAATCTCTGAATGGGGGGTTGTATGCCAATGGTTTTGATTCCCATTTCCTTTCTGATAATAAGGATACCTATCTTTTGCATGTGATAAACCTATATCATGGTCTCTGAATAAGCAACCTATTGTTGCTTTATCTTCTACAGAGGTAGAGTATAGAGGATTGGCCAATGCTACTCGAGAGGCCATATGGATCAGATTGTTATACACAGATTTAGGTTTTCATAGTACATCTCCAATGATTTTTGGAGATAATACAAGCTGATTACATCTTGCAGCAAATCCTATTTATCATGCTAGGACCAAGCATATAGAGGTCCACTATCATTACATGAGAGAGAAGCTATTGAGCAAGGAAATTTGGTTGGCATATGTATCAACTAATATGCAATGTGCATACTTATTGACTAAAGCATTAGAAAGTACAAAACTTTGCAGGTTCAAGTCTTTGATTGGATTGCATGACATTCAAGAAGACTGAAGAAGAAGACCAAGCCTAAATGTTTGGCTTGAGGGGAATCTGTTGGTGAAAATATCAAGCCTACACATTTGGTTATAGTTTATGAACAATAGAAGCTCCATGGAAACCATTGCAAGGAAACCTTTATCTTTTTACTATTTATAAAAGTCATTGTGACTTGAAAGGAATATTTGAAATCACCACCAAACTTGTGGATTTATTAGTTCAAAAAGTCACGACTTCATTTGAGGGAATATCTCCTAGATGGAAGGGCTACTTTTGGTGAGAGCCAATAAAGATTTCAAATCCAAATTCAAATGGATGAACTATAAAAGATGCTTGAAAAACTCATGGGGTAGAGCACTTCGATTCTGAGCTATTACTGATTAGATTTGTACAAGAGTGAGGCTCACATTATAGCCTACAATAATGATCATCATTAGGATTTGATTACCATGCCTATGAACTTGTACAACATTGTGTTCTAATACAATAGATCAATACTTCTCATCTATTGTCTCTCTGTCATAGTCACTCTTAATAGTCAACTTGTACTCCTCATATCTGAGTCATTTCTTTATCATTTTCAATTTTTTATGGCTTATTGGAATTAGCCCAAACTTCTCTACATGCTCACAAATTTTTAAGATAATCAGTTTTGCCGATTTGGAGAAAAGCGCATCGAATCACTCACTAGTCAAACTTTGCAGAGATCCTAAAAAATTGGAGGTAATGATTTGATTGTTAAATTGATCTCTCTATGTATAGTGCATCATTTTAAGTGATTCCACTTGGTATCATTAGCTTACTAAGCTAATTTGGTATCTCTAAAAGGAGTGTTTTGAATTCCCACTGTACTAGAAGCACTTAGCATAACAAGCAATAGGTGTGTGAACAAAAATAGAAGGTTTTCATTGAACCTTCATCTTGGAAGTAGTCTGTTTTGAATCAATCGTTTCTCACACCATTTCCAAAGTACATAGGCACTTTTATAGTGTCATTTGAAAGCTAAGAGGACCCACAACGCAAGTGTGAAGCCATAAGGGGATTGTACAAAACAAGATTTGGCAGTACCTACTCATTTCTTGCAGTGTCCATCCATCTTTCCCAACAAAAGGTTGATGTGATATGGATTCGAAAGTGAAGGTGAAGTTGGGTATGGAGAGGAGGGATGTGATGATTTAGAAGATCATATTAGAAAGGCAATTATGCATTCCCTTGTAGTGTTTGATAGCCATGGTGTACCCAAATTAATAGATAGCAACGTTGAATCCTTACTTTCATATGGAGAAAGTATCTCAAGGTGTGTCCTAAGGGTGCATAGCTAAGTGGATCAATTCCAACTATGAAATTTCAAAAAGAGAGTATACAAAAAGTGTTTCAAGAAAGGTAAGATCATGGATGTTCTCCTTTTGTGGGACAGTAGAGTACGAAAAAGAAGTGAAGAAGAACTCCATTCATCATAACATCATCATGAGCATTGGGAAGTTAGTTTTCACTTACCTTCAATTGCATATTACCTTAAGATACAACATGTGTGATGCATAGAACAAAGGATTCGATATTACCTTTTCATACAATAAGGAAGGTGTGATGCATTCATGAAAGCAAAGGAATTTATGTTCTATGCAACAAGTTAGAACCTAATATCATAAAGGAACTTATTCATATGATAGTGGTAATTTTTTACACCAATCTTGGAATGTGTGTCATCAGTTTGGGCAAAGACAATATCATTTACCACCCTCACAAGGTTATGTTCTTTAGATTGCATCTTTTAAAGTACGTGGTTGCATTTTCGGATCTTGTTATGGGTATCTGTAATTTTGTGCTACACAAACTCCATTTGTTGCTTGATGGGTACCTCCGGTAGAGGTGAATCACCAAAATCATCCATGGTATTCGTTGGGTCCATGGATACGTAGAGAACGAAACCCCCTTCCTAGATAAGTAAAAACAATTTTGTGATTTCTTGAGTAAAAGATGAAAGAAGAAGGGTGTTCTTGGGAATTGAAAAAGTAAGAAAGAGATGCAAATTGTGTTAAATATAAGAAAAGAGAAGAGTGACAACAAAAAGAGATATTGTTGTGCTAAGACAATAGGATTGTGAGTGTGAGGTTGTGGGTTCAAATGTTCCCTCCTTCATGAGTATGAAACTCCTTAATTAAAAGGTGTTTGTCCATAGCCAACGCCTGCCAACGGAGCCATGAGTGTCATGGAAGCCAAAGATGCCAAATGTATGCCTTAATTATGCCTAAGTTCTATGCCTTAGTTGACATGAAGGAGTAAGCCAAGGAGTAAGCTAAAGGTGTAAACATAGGTGTAAATGGAGGTACAAGGAGATGGATCCGAATCTAAATCGGAATCAAAATTGGAATAAGAAAGCAAAAGCAAATAACAAAATAGAGATCAAATGCCAAAATGAAAAAAAATAGAAAAAGAGTGTGTTACCATTTTACTCTTATGCCCAATTGGTATTCAAAGGTTAATGGCAGCCTGAGCTTTGACATGTACAAGGAGAACTCTCTAAATGACTACGTGTGAGCTTTCTATGTCAAAACTATCATGTTCATGCTTTGAAACGAATGAAACCTATGGGAACCATTTCGATGGGCTCCTATACGTTTGAATCATTATTGAAGTTTATGAGAAATTAATGTTACAATATCTACTTTACAATTCCTAAAGCAACGTCAAAGTATTGATTATCTTGTGTTCATGGCAGCTCGCTCAGCCATCTCTTCCCAAAGCATATGAGGGTAATGTTTGCACCTTAAAACATGGGTATCCACGTGAAAAGTAAAACCTACCAAACGGGACACTTCTAAGTGCTTTAAGAGGTGATTTGTTTAGAATCCCAAGGCATTATAGTAGTGAGGTTTAAATCCAATAATAACGTAAGTCATAATCACTCTAATTTAATGAACGGATATGGAATGTTTTTTTTGCTGAGTCAAAAATTCACCAAAAATCCTTACACTTTGACTCTTCTCCACGAGCCTGACATTTCCATTAGCTTCAGTCCTAGCTTCTTCCTTATTTTTTGCAGAAACCTCGCAACATACCTGGTGAACCCGAGGTGAAGGGAGGTGAGTGTAGAGACTTTGAGCTTAGGAGTGAAAGGCTTAGCAAGAAGTGCAATTTGAAAGGCTCATATTGCTTGACTCTTTATGGGCGTCACTACAATTTCCTAGATTGATGTTATAACCAACCTCTTGCGCTTCCAACAGGATGAAAAAAGACGAAGTGCCATTCAAGCATTCCATGAACGAGTTATTAAATGGAGTGGTTACTTCAATGGTAAAAATGTCAGATGACTTTGTAAGGAATATGAGTTGGAAGCTCGATACCTTGGAACTAAGCTTACTTCCCTAAATGATAATGAACTTATTGAAAACTTTGTATATGTGTTAGAGCTGCACTTACGTGATTCTTTAACAATGGAGGCCCAAACAAGGTGGCCACCATACAAATTGACTCTAATAAAATGTTTGGTTTCTAGGACATTGTTAAAGTGACTCGACCAACGTTCTTAAAGTGGATTCACAAATTGAAAGACCAAACCATTCTGGATATAAAAATGGAATTTGACCTTTAGTACGATGACCTAACATAACATGATAGGAGAGAAATGGAACATGAAAGGGTTTCATTGTTTAAAACGAGTGATAGATATAAAGGCCTTAGAGGAACTTCTCCCTCAATTGCAAGACATGGAGACAGATTTCAGGCTTATAGAAGATTGAGATGAGGTAGAAGCTACAGTGAAGACGTATGTAGAAAAGAAAAGAGCCATGGAAAAAATCATGCAAGATTGGCAAGAAGACTTACAAGAAGAGCAAATACAGGCACCACATCAGCCTGCCCCAAATGCTCAGGTTAATCAACCAACTTGAAAGGAGGTTGTGCCTCCCAACCCCATGGAAGGGATGTTTAAAAGGTTTAGTGATGTGACGATCTAGATTGTTAAGCAGATGATGGAATCCCAAACCCCGCAAGCAACTAATAATAAAGTCCCAAAAGCTCTTGAAATTAAAAGATGCATCTGGTGTGCCTTCTTGGAGCACAAGAGATACTTGTGTGAGAGCCTCAAAGATGCATTGGCTAAGAGTCTAGTGTTCATAAAGGAGAAGATGATTTATGACTCGAAGACTAGAGAAAAATAAAAAATTAAGTTTAATCGGGAAGGCATGAGAGTGTTCTTCCCTGGCAGTTTTGGTAATATTGCTTCAACATCTCATACATCTACATACGCGTGTCAAGTAATTGATGAGAATAGTGACAAAGAATCATGGTCTAAAGTGATAAAGTCCCTAGATCGTGGAAAGATGCATCATGTAATCTTAAAGTCAGCAAGCAATGAGATCCGAGGGGTAATCGGATGGAAGGATTCAATAGATACTCTCTCGATTGTTATTTATGCTCTTTAGTGGAGCATGAGGCGGTAGTGGAAGAAAACGGAGGAGAACCAATGAGGGTGAAGAAGAGAAAAGGAGAATCAGATGTCAAGTAGAAGCTTTGCAATAACAATCTCAAACACCAAATCAAGATCAACCAATACAAGAAAAACCAATCCACTCAAGTAATTCAACCATTACAACCGACAATAGTTTAACCAAATCAAATTCCGACTCAAGTTCAAAACCCTAGTTCTACTAAGATGCCAGTTGCTACTCACGTTAATAATCCTCCTCCGGATCAAGAGATGAAACCCGCAAGTAGAGGCCAAGGGAGAGTGAAAAACCCATCATATATGCTAAAATTGCACATTGAGAAAGCCATGGATTTAAAACAAGTACTTGAGAAAAAAGTGCTTGATAGTGTAATCAAATTCACACTAGGTGAGTTACTGTGAATAGCTAAACGGGAATTTCTAGAAGTAGTTATTGATCTCTTAGGAAGAAAACAGTATCCAATAGCTGACATGCAAGAGACTAAGAAGATGGATGAAGAGACACTTGTTCAAGCCATGCAAGCGCAAGTACAAGAATTGAAAAGTGTACTTGAACAAACTGAAACTAATGCGCAACCTTGCACACATGAGAAAATGTTCTTGGAGCATAATTCTTCAGATATAGCTCCTTCAAGTCATTATACTAGAGATCATTGGGCTCGAGCTGTGATTGAGACATTGGTGTGATTAGATAAAATGAGTACACCAGTCGTCGCTCTTATCGATCACGGATCTGAAATAAATTTAATGTCCAAAGATCTCTACATAAAAGGGAAATGGCCAATAGATATGCAGTCGGGTTGGAGAACTTGGGCTACTAATATGATGCCAGGTGAGCTATTCAGTGCATGCCCATAGGTACTAGTCACAATTGGAGATGTTAGTGATTATTAGAACTTTTTCGTTCAAGATGATTCCAGCTATTTGTTGATTTTAGTGCAGCCATACATTAGTGCCTTGAGGATGGAGACAAGAGTCTTGGAGGATGGATCGGCCTATGCATGAATCCAAAGCAAGGATGGAAAGAAAGCATTCGAGTTTATGATAGTTTGCGTAGACCATGTTAGGAATAGAACTTCTCTTCGGACAAGACCTATTCCTGAAGAGCTAGAAGATCAAAGTTTTTAAATGAAGCTTTCATAAATGAGGACCATGGAAGCTTGGATAGTGAACAGATCATGAATGTAAATATGTTTATATCAAGTTTCATAGCATTTTCTTCAACAAGTTCATTTTAGTTTCATGTTTTTCCTGAGTTAAAAAAGTGTGAAAAACAATACATAGCAGATCTTCAGAGAAACTTTTATGGATGTAGAGTGCTCGACTTTGATGAGGAAATCTCAGGTGTTTTTGATGAGATATCTTTTGCAAATACACTATTTGAATTGCAAGAATTGATTGAAGGGAGAAGAAATGACTATGTGATTCAAACGCAATCTATTTCCATGTACAAGGAAATAGCAAAGTTTGAGAAAGAAGGGTTGGGAGAAGAAGCTTCCATTGAAACGAAATACAAAATGGTCGATAAAAAGATTAAGCCAGTTGCAATTCTGCTTCTTGAAAATAGTAACAAACTTATGGATGGTGCAAAAACCCAGCCACCTCTTAGAGATAAAAGAAAAATAGGACACCAATTCACTAAAGAAACACTTGAGAAAATCCAGTTAGGAAAAGATGGGTTTCGCAATGAAATGGAAAGGAATGTATTCTCCTAGACAATATTCAAGCATGGAAAGGCTTTTTCTTTCAATGCCCAAGAAATTGGGTGTGTAGATCCATATGTGGTGTCACCCATAATATTTTTTATGATACCGTATGTACCTTGGAATCTTTGACCGATTCTAGTACCAAAAGCTCACATTTCAAGGTTGATTGAGCTATTGAATGAAAAGATTAGAATGGGAATCCTTGAGCCATCTAATGCTCCCTATTCTAACCATTGGTTCACTATACCAAAGAAAAACGGGTCACTAAGATTTATTCAAGATCTACAGCCGGTAAACAAGGTGACAATAAGAAATATGGGAATTGGGCCCAGCGTGGATGAGTACACAGAAGCCTTTGCAGGGAGATCTATTTATTCGATGGGGGACTTGCACTTTAGGTATGATCAATTCTAGCTAGCCCTTGAGAGTCGTAACTTGATGACTATGAGGACACCGTTTGGGCTCCTGCGCATGTGCACTTTGCCACAAGGCACCATGAACTCGATGTTGGAGTTAGACGTCGCGAAAGCACGTGAACATCACAAGGAAGAAGAAGAAGCTTGGAGCACAACACACAATATTGAATGTATTACTAGAGAATGTACAAAGATATGTAGCCCATTAGAGCAATAGGCGTATATACAAGCCGGGGAGAAAAAACCTCCTAAAGAGGGAAAAAAGTGCCCTGGCGGTCCTAGAGTGTTCACACACATCACTACCTAAATATATCAACAAATCCCCACTGGGAGTGATGCAATGAACAAGTAGCTGGCACTCATGTATAAGGAAGTGCCAAGCTATGTGGAAATCACACCACAAAAGGAAGTAAGCCCAAAGCTTTGCGGAAAGCTTCAAACCTCTCCCAAGGCAGAGCCTTCATGAAAAGGTGTGCAATGTTCTCCTGCGTGGGCACACATGCCAAGCTGATCTCCCCAGCAGAGAACCTCTCCCTGACATAATGATAATGCACCTCAATGTGCTTAGTGCGAGCATGGAACACATGATTCCTCGCAACTGCCAATGCGCTCTGACTGTCAGTGAAGATGGTGGTGGCAAAAGACTGACCAACACCCAAATCAACCATAAGGCATCTAAGCCACACACACTCAACAATTGCTGTGAAAGCTGCCTATACTCAGCCTCACGACTGGAAGTGGCCACAGTAGGCTGCTTCTTGCTCAACCAAGATATACATGAGCTACCAAGCATGAAGCAAAAGCCACTAGTGGACAAACAAGTGTCATAGCAACCAGCCCAATCAGATTCAAAAAAAGCATGCAAATCTGGCGGTAGTGATCCCCCCTTGGGATAAAGCAACCCAATTCATCGAGTACCACTCAAGTAGCAAAAGATACGCTTAACCGCCTGCCAATGCTTGAATCCTGGGCAATGCATAAACTTGCTCATTTGTGAGACAGCAATCTGAATATATGGCCGAGTAATGCATAAGTAAATCAAGCATCCAATAGCCTGCTGATAGAAAATAGCATCAAATGCATCTCCAGCATCATGAAGACTCAATCGTAAACCTGTCTCCATAGGAGTGGCAATAGGCTTACAGTCTTAAAGGCCAAAACACTGCAATAATATGTCAATATATTTCGTTTGACACAAAGCCATTCCACCATCAACGTGCATAAATTGAATGCCCAAATACTTATGCAAATGCCCCAAATCAGACATCTCAAATGAGGCATGAAAATCAGCCTTAAAATCAAGAATATGCTTCTCAATAGGACCAGTGAGCAGCATATCGTCAACATAGACAACAATGATCAAAATCACATCATTAGCATGCTTAACATATAAGGTGCTTGTTACACTTATGTGTTCCTCGAGTAGCTTTGATGTGAACCTTTTCCCTATACATGGGCACTTTTTACTCTAGTGCTGGCTAGAGGTTTTTTCCCCATGTTACCACATACTTGATACTCTCATATGTGGTGGTACTTTGTACTTAGGGATATTATTCAGCTCTTACTTCAGTTCAGTTCATTGATCAATAGAGAGAGCTATTCCAGCCATCATCTTCTCCGTGTGTCTTGCTGCGTTTGTGCTCTTTGTGTGTGCTTCTCGTGTGTCTCTCGCACTTCTACACACACCCAACAGTGGTATCAGAGCAGGTTCAGTTTCTTCTCAAGTTTTGGTTTTTCGCGTCGCGGCGCGCGCGCACTTTAACAGTGCAAATCGACTTCAGAGCATAGAAGTGTGAATTTCAGCAGCCCAGAAACATTTCCACCAGGTGCGCTGGGGTTTTACCCCTATTTTGAAGCCATTCGTGTAGTTAGAATCGCCATCAAAGTGACGGTTTGTGAGCTGAAATTTCAGCACTCATTTCAGTTTTCGTCGAAGTGAAGATTTTGTCACATTCTTGTTCCTTAGTGAAATGGCGGGCAGCAATGACTTGTTTGGCATGCTTCAAGCTGAAGATAAGCTTGATGGGACCAACTATCCGATGTGTTCTTACATGATGAAGCACGTTCTTGTTGCAAAACAACTTTGGAACATAGTGGCAGATGTAGATCGAAGACCGGCAGGTGCTTCTACTTCATAGTCTACTGTCACAGATGGAGCTTCTTCTTCAAGTACAGTGGTTTCTCCTTCTCCACCTACACAGGAGTAGCTTAGATGGGATGGAAAAGATGCTCAAGCTCATGCTTTGATTGCGCTTTCAGTGAAGCGTCATATAGTTCCACACATTCGGTCATGTTCTACATCACGATAGGCATGGGACACTCTTGCTTCTTTGTATGCCGTGCGTAATGAAGCACGTGTTGCATACTTGAGGAAGCAACTTGAGGATGTATGTATGGCTGAAAATGAGTCAGTGGATGTGTATGTGACACGCATCAAGGACTTGAAAGAGCAATTGGCAAACATAGATGAGATCATTCCGGATGCATCACTCATTTCTACATTGTTGAAAGGATTACCGGAATCCTTTCAAAGCTTTGCTACTACACTCCGTTTGGTTGCAAAAGGAAATCCTAATATGTATGCATTTGATGAGGTTGTGTCTCTTCTTTTGCAAGAAGAGCAATCTAGAGTGAATAGGAGTGGTTTGATTGAGGGAACGCAAGCACTTGCTATCTCACAAAAGGGGAAAAGCAAGTATGGTTCAGCTTTTGGTTCATAAAAACCAAAGCCTCAAGCTTCCTCTTCCACTCATTCCTCTAATGATGGTGATTTGCAAAAGAAGAAGAGATGCAAATATTGCCGGAAGGCTGGTCATACTATTGATGAGTGTAGAAAGCTTGCTAAACGCAATGAAAAGAAGAAGGAATCCGGCATGTCTATTGCTGAAAATTCAGCAAATGCAAAGAATGATGAAGCTAACATGGCTCAAGATTTTTGGGCATGTGTTGTTACATGTCATTATGATGCTTCTTTACATTCTAAATGCATGGTTGTGAGTGAGGCTGATTCGGATTGGTTCTTTGATAGTGGTGCTTCAAAGCACATAACATCATGCAAAAGATTTTTTGCCTTTTTGAAAGATGCACCTAAAGGAGGACATGTGGTGTGTGCAAACAATGCCTCTTATCCTATCATTGGAGTAGGAGAAATTGAGCTTACAGCTGCAAATGGAGGTGTGATTCTCTTGAAAAATGCATCGTATGTGCCCGATATCAAGAAGAACTTAATTTCAGTTCCGTTGATTGCCAAAGCAGGACTTCATGTACACTTTGTTGATGATAAGTGTATGGTTCATGATTTCAACAATGGTGATGTTACCGTGATGTCCGGTACATTATGTGATGATTTGTATCGCATGGATACATACAAGAGGGCTGCCTCGAATGCCTTGGTTGCTCATACTTCTTCCATGGCTGAAATGGAGCTTTGGCATGCTCGTTTTGGTCATTTAAACTTCAATAGTTTGCTCTACTTGCAAAAGAAGGACATGGTTATTGGCTTGCCTACACTTGAGTCCATTGAAAAGCATGCATGTGAAGGTTGCATTCTTGGAAAAATGCATCGTGGTTCTTTTCCAAAAGATAGTCACACACACACTACAAGAAAATTGCAACTTGTTCATAGTGATGTATGTGGTCCGGTCAAGACTCCATCTTTTGGGAAGCATGTATATTTTGTTACCTTCATTGATGATGATACTCGCCATACATGGGTGTATCCTATGAAAGCAAAGAATGAGGTATTTTCTTGCTTCAAAGCATTTTTAGCTATGGCTGAAATTTTTCTTCACAAAAGCTTTTGACTCTACGCACGGATCGTGGTGGTGAGTACATGTCACATGAGTTTAATGCTTTTCTTCGTGAAAGAGGTATTTCACACCAATGTACGGTGCCATATACACCTCAACAAAATGGTGTTGCCGAGCGTAAAAATAGAACTTTACTTGAAATGGCACGATGTATGGTTAAAGGAAAGCATCTTCCTCATAAGTTTTGGATGGAAGCGGTCATGTGTGCAAATTATGTGTTGAATCGCTGCCCTACAAAAGCATTGAGAGTCATCACTCCTTATGAGGCTTGGAATGGTCATAAGCCTATGGTTAGTCATATGCGTGTGTTTGGTTGTTTGGCATATGCTCTTGTGCCATCACAACAACGTCACAAACTTGATGACAAGGTAAAGAAATGTATATTTGTTGGTTATAGTGCTGAAAATAAGGGATATCGGTTGTACCATCCATTGATGAACACAATTATTGTGAGTCAAGATGTGGTATTTGCTGAAAATTCAGTTTTCCCTCTACTTGAATGCAAAAAACTGCCAACAGTTAGCTCACAAGATGTGTTCGATACACTCATGCCTTTGTTCCAAAATGGTGTGCTTGACTATGGCCATGTAGACCAGCCAACTGAGGTTCAAAGGCCTGAAAATTTCCAGCCAAATAGGGTTGAAAATGTGGATAATTTTCAGCCAAACATGGCTGAAAAAATTCAGCCAAAAAATGTCAAAACTGTTGGAAATTTCCAGCCACATATCGCTGAACATATGCGACAAAATATGGCTGAAACTAAGCATGAAATTCAGCCCACGCATGATGTACATATTGAAGATGTTTTACATAATGAACGCATGTCTATCAAGAGTGCACAATCTATGCCAAAGTGGCTGAAACAAACTTTGCAGGACAGCAAATTGAGTGCACCTTTACTTGGTAGAACAAGGTCAAGCTCTCACCATGCATCAAGTAATTTTGTGGATTATTCTCTTATTGCTACAGCATGTAATGAAGAGCCACTTTCTTTTGAAGATGCATGTGACGATCCACAATGGATGAGTGCTATGCAATCAGAAATGGATTCCATACATAGGAATGGTACTTGGGAGTTATGTGAATTGCCAAAAGGAAAGAATGCCATTGGTACAAAGTGGGTTTACAAGATTAAGAGAAAATCTGATGGTACCTAGCATTGATCGCTACAAAGCTAGATTGGTTGCCAAAGGATATGCGCAACAATATGGCATTGACTATGAGAAAACTTTTGCACCTACTTCACGCATGACTACCATTCGTACCGTAGTTGCATTGGCTGCCCATCGAGGTTGGAAAGTGCATCAATTGGACATAAAAACAGCCTTCTTGAATGGAGATTTGCAAGAAGAGGTCTATGTGAAGCAACCTCCTAGATTTGCTATGAAAGGGAAAGAGCATATGGTTTGTCGCTTGCATAAAGCCTTGTATGGTCTCAAGCAAGCTCCACGTGCATGGTATGACAAAATACATAAGCACTTGATTGCTCTTGGCTTCACATGTTGTCCGATTGAAAGCACACTCTATGTACGCAAAAATGGGGCTGATCTTATAGTGCTTGTTCTTTATGTCGATGACATACTCTTGACTGGGTCATGTAATGCAAAACTTGACATTCTTATGGCTGATTTGCAGCATACTTTTGATATCACTTATCTTGGTCTTTTGAGCTACTATCTTGGCATCCAGTTTGTATCCATTGAGGGGGTAATTGTTATGCATCAAGGAAAGTATGTTGAAAAACTACTTCAGCGTTTTGACTTTGAGGATTGCAAGCCAGTTTCCACACCAATTGAGACAGGATTTAGATTCTCAGTTGAGGATTCCAGTGATGCATTTGACACTTCTCTTTATCAGCAGGCTGTGGGATGTCTTATATATGCATGCAACACAAGGCCGGATATACAGTATGCAGTTTCCCAGTTGAGTCGATTCATGCATAGCCCTGGCACTAAGCATTGGCAAGCGGTGAAACGTGTGTTTAGATATCTTCGAGGCACTTTGAGCTTAGGTCTCTTTTATGGCAGAGATGTCCAGCCATGCTTGCATGCTTTTACAGATAGTGATTGGGCTGGTTGTTATGATACTCGCGTGTCCACTAGTGGAAATTGCTTTTTCCTTGGAGACTCATGCATATCTTGGTTGAGTAAGAAGCAACCTACAGTGGCGACATCGAGTTGTGAAGCTGAGTACAGGGCAGTTTTCACAGCTACAGTGGAATGTATATGGCTGAGACGCCTATTGATGGATCTTTGCATGGAGATTGATGCTGCTACGCATATTCTCACAGATAGTCAGAGTGCTTTGGCTGTTGCACGAAATCCAGTGTTTCATGCACGGACCAAACATATTGAGGTGCATTATCACTATGTGAGAGAGCGCCTTCATGCAGGAGATATTGATTTGGTATATGTGCCTACACAAGATAATGTGGCATACATATTCACCAAAGCTCTTCCATGGGAAAAGTTTGAAGCTTTTCGCAAAGCTTTAGGCTTGTTACCTTGTGGGGGCTGATCTGTCACTCTCTGTATGTGTTCACATCATTTGCTCCAGGGGGTTTGCTACACTTATGTGTTCCTTGAGTAGCTTTGATGTGAACCTTTTCCCTATACATGGGCACTTTTGACTCTAGTGTTGGCTAGAGGTTTTTTCCCCATGTTACCACATACTTGATACTCTCATATGTGGTGGTACTTTGTACTTAGGGATATTATTCAGCTCTTACTTCAGTTCAGTTCATCGATCAATAGAGAGAGCTATTCCAGCCATCGTCTTCTCCGTGTGTCTTGCTGCGTTTGTGCTCTTTGTGTGTGCTTCTCGTGTGTCTCTCGCACTTCTACACACACCCAACAGTGCTTTCAGTTGGACTGTTCTCAAAACCATGTGCACTCAGATAGGCATGTATCTTCTCATACCAAGCATGTGGTGCTTGATTTAAACCATATAATGCCTTCTTTAACCTGCACACCTAGTTTTCATGCCCTTTCTGCACAAAGCCACAGGGCTGAAAAACATACACTTCTTCATGCAAGTCACCATTAAGAAATGCTATTTTAATGTCCAACTGATGTACATTCCAACCATGATGTTCTGCAAGTGCACAGATGCTCCAAAAAGTAGTCATACGGCATGTAGGTGCAAAGGTCTCATCAAAATCAAAGCCTCTTTCCTGTGCATAACCCTTTGCAACAAGCCTAGCCTTATACCTATCAAATGTACCATCAGGTTTATGCTTCAGCTTGTATACCCACTTAGTGCCAATGGCCTTCTTTCCAGGAGGCAAGTCACATAAAGACCAAGTACCATTCTTCATTATTGCATCATATTCAAATTGCATAACAATCATCCAATTTTCTGAATTTTGTGCTTCATCAAACAAAATAGGCTCAGTCTCATCACATAGACTAGATGCAGCTATAGCATAGCAATCTGATGCAAAAGAGGCACTATGAGAGCCTAATGGAGTACGATATGACAGAGGCGCATCTAATTTGCTATCACACAAGGTCTACACAAGCCATTTTGGCATAGTTCTTGCCTGCTCAATATCAGCTCTCAGCCTCATTAGGACCAGCAATAGATTGTCCACCTGTAAAAAGTTGCACCAAAGTATCATACATGTCTGTCGAGCTAATAGATGTCTCCTTAGTACATGAAAGCAATGGTTGAATAGCATTCTTCAAAAAAACAACATCATGGCTAACCAAAATGTGTTTAGTCTGTGGATGATATAGACGATTGCCTTTACTTTCAGAACTGTACCCAACAAAAATACATTTTAGTGCTTTATCATCCAATTTTCTGTGATGTTGTTCAGGCACTAATGCATATGGCAAACAACCAAAAACACGCAGATGAGCAACACATGGCTTGCGGTCATGCCAAGCCTCATATGGAGTGATAGACTGCAATGCTTTAGTGGGACACCTGTTCAGTACATATGCTGCACACATGATAGCCTCAAGCCAGAAACCATGTGGTAAAGCCTGAATCTTGACCATACACCTCGCCATCTCCATGAGTGACCTGTTCTTTCGTTCAGCAACTCCATTCTATTGAGGTGTATACGGCACTATACACTGGTGTTTTATCCCACATTCAGCCAGAAATGCATTAAAATCAGAAGACATATATTCCCCCCCTCGATCAGAACGGAGCGTGCCCATTTTACATGCTGATGGATTTTCAGCCAAAACCAAAAACTATTTGAAGCACATGAACACTTCAGACTTTGCCTTCAATGGATATACCCATGCATGCCTAGAAAAATCATCCATGAAAGTCATGAAGTAAAGATAATTCTCAAAAGAAGGTGTCTGCATAGGACCACAGACATCACTATGTACAAGCTGCAATTCCTGAGTAGCCCGAACTAAGCCATCTTTTGGAAAGGGTGAACACTGCATTTTGCCCAAAATACAGCCTTCACAAACATGTTTTCCAGGTGCATCAATTTTAGGCAAAGAGGACATCATTTCAGATTTTTGTAGGCATATCAAACTAGCAAAATCCAGATGACCAAAGTGTGCATGCCAAAGCTTTGCATTTGACATAGCCTGAGAATCATTTACTACACATACCAAATAATTTACTGATCTTTCATAGCCTATGAGCTTACACAGCCCACGACATAAAATGCCAAAAGAAATAATCACATCGCCATTTGACAGATCATGAATTGTACATCTGTCATCAACAAATTTCACAACCAAGCCAATCTTGGCTAATGCAAAAACTGATAACAGGTTCTTCTTGATCCCTGGAAAAAATAAAGCATCTGAAAAAGTGAAAGAACTACCATCAGCAGTAGTCAAAATGATCTTACCAACTCCCATAATAGGATAAGAGGAGTTGTTGATGCATGTAACAGTATTCCCTGTAGGGGCAGGCTCGAGTGAAGAGAAGAAATTGCGCTACGAGGTAATATGTTTGGTCACCCCACTCTCAAAATACCAAACATCTGAGTCTATTGCAGACATGCACTGCTCATGAGAACATGGGTCAAAACTACAGACAGTAGTAAACGCCCATTCTTTTTCGTGCACAAGATTAGCAGACTCTGTTTTTGGTGTAGAGGCCTCTGCAACAACCATTCCAGTCTCTTTCTTCTTTGCCTCTTTAGCAACCAGTTTTGGACGGTTCTTTATGATATGATCATTCCCTTTACAGTACTTACAAAACAATTTTTGCTTTTCTGATTTCTTCTCATCTTTATCTTCCTTCTTCGAATATGCAGAATTAGCAGATTTCTGCTTACTAGTTGAAGAGCTCCATTTTCCTTTGCCCTTCTGACTAGCCAGGAAAGCTTGACCTACAACTTGCATAATGGACATGTTCTGCCTGGACTCATCTTCGTGCAACAAAACAAAGACTAACTCCTCAAATGATAAGGCATTCGGATTGCCTTTCATCATCAACCGAAGAGTAGAAGCAAAACTCTGATATGAATTAGGAAGACCATTCAGAACGGTCTGCACAAGTGAGCTATCTATTATAACCTCATGATCAGAAATCAACTATTCCTTCAAGTCTTTGATCTTCGTTAGGAAACTGTCCATAGAATCATCTTCATTCATGTGCTCACTCTCCAACTGTTTTTGGAGGTAAGTAGCACGAGCCTCATTCCTAGCTTGGTACAATGTGGTAAGTGTATCCCAAGCATCCTTAGTTGTTCTACAAGAGCAAATGTGAGGAATAATGGCACGTTTGACAGACAAAGCTATCAATGCATGTGCTTGGGCATCTCTCCCATCCCAACGAATCTGCTCTACAGTAGGTGGAGCAAAAATCGCAACACGAACAAGAATATGCATCAGCTTCAGTACCTGCAGTTGTAACAGTTGCAAGTGTGATAGGACGTTTTTCGACATCCTGCACAATGTTCCACAGTCCTTTTGCAACCAACACATGTCGCATCATATAAGCCCATAACGGGTAGTTGGTGCCATCCAACTTATCCTCAACAACCAACATACGGAATACATCACTGCTTTCAGCCATGGCTGGTGACTAAAATATCTTGATGTAGAAAATTGATTGTATCTCAAAAAGTTGAACAAGACTACCCTGACAAATTCTGCTAGACCTGTAGCAGAGTTTGAGACGCTTATACTGGCCAATAGAAACTAGTATATACCTGTGGCACAAAAGATGAATTAGCCTGCACAAGCGCTATGATAGTGTGTTTGGAGGCCAAAACGAGCTCAGATCGCAATTTCGACACCATAGAGCAAAGCCGTTTTGATCTCGAAAACACATTGAGTATACTCACCAAAATTCGTGCGATTCTGAGACTGCAAGCGGAGGAGTATCGACAGCACCCTAGATGAAGCGACAACCTGCTCTCATACCAATTGTTGGAGTTAGACGTCTGTAGAAGCACACGAAGAGCACAAGGAAGAAGAAGAAGCTTGGAGCACAACACACAATACTGAATGTATTACTAGAGAACGTACAAAGATAAGTAGCCCATTAGGGCGACAGGCGTATATAAAAGCAGGGGGAAAAAAACCTCCTAAAGAGGGAAAAAAATACCCCGGCAGTCCTAGAGTGTTCATACACATCACTACCTAAATATATCAACACTCGATGGCACATATGATGAATGGTATGCATAAGGTGCTTAGGGATTTTAATCCACATCTAACCATGCCATTCATTGATGATTTCCTTATTAAAGGTTGCGAGGAAAAAGATAAAGATGAGACTCTTGACGAGGATGGATGTGGAAAGTTTATTAAAAAACACATAAATGATTGTGAGTCCATTCTTAGTCGGCTGGAAGAGGTCCATTTGACATTATCTATGGAGAAATCAGCATTTGGAGTGCAAGAGGTACTAATTGTAGGAAGTCTGTGTGGTCCTAAAGGAAGAAAGGCGTGTCCGAAGAAAGTAGATGCCATTCAACACATGAAAGAGGTTTGCTCCTCAATGATTGAGGTGAGGAGATTTCTTGGGGCATGTGTTTTCTACGTTGTGTGGATTCCTCATTTTGCCCATGTTGTGGACCCACTCTATCAACTGCTTCAAAAAGGGCAGAGATTTCAATGGAAGGATATCCATTCTCAAGCTGTGAGGAAATTAAGAAGGCTCTTGCAGAAGCGCCACTGCTTAAAAAAGCCGATTACAGTGGCAATAAAAAAATCTACATTACCATAGATACGAGTTTGACGGGCATAGGTTGGGCCATTGAACATGAAGATGATGAGGAAAAAAGGTATGCAAATTTTGGAGCTAAAATACTAAATGTTCGTCAAAGAGGCGAGCCTCATATTAAGCAAGAGCTCTAGGGAATAGTGACTACATTAAAGAATGATAAAGAATACTTACTTGAGGAAAATGTGGTGATGGAAACAAATTTCTTACGATTATTGAGAATGATCATGAATTGTTCCACTACAGACATTGCCATGTTAAGATGGATAGCGTACATCAAGTTGGTAAACCTCGAGTTTGTTCATATAGCTGGGAGGAATAATGTTGTAGCCAAAATGCTATCACAAGCTATATACGAAAACGAAGACTCGATGATTTCTAATCATGAAGAGATAGGTTTGGACTTTTATGCTTCGCATGTACATACTTCGAGCTTAGACAAAGCATCCACATGACTGAATAGAAAAAAGCCTACTCATCAGATTGAAAATCTTGAGGATAGTATTAGTCTTCGAGAAGAGGAACTCAAAATGAGTTTAGGAAGTGGGAAAGAAGAAAGGAGAAAAGAAGAGAAAACTTACGAAGTTCTAGTATGAATAACAGAAAGATTCAATGAAGATGAATATGAGAATGAGTGGAAGGAAATTGGAAGATACTTAAGCATAAAGTCTCCTGATCTTAGTTGGAGCAAAGAAAAGTTTTGTACCATTCAGAGAAAGTCAAACAATTATTTTTTAAAAGATGGACTGCTTTGGAAGCAAAAGATTGGAATAGGTAAGATACCTCAGCGAGTTGTAGGATGCAATGAAACTAGAGACAAGATTGTGTGAAATGCATAGGTCATTATTGGCCAAACATAAGGGAAAGATAAAGTAAAGATATTGGTGGCCCAAGATAAGGGCTTTCAAGGGACTTATGAAAAGATAAAGGAAAGATATTGGTGGCCCAAGATGTATGTAGATATCTAGAAATATGTGGCCACTTGCAAGACTTGCTAGGAGTACTTGAATGTCAAACACAAGGATGAGTTGCATCTGACATATCCTCTAAATATCCACTATAAGTGGGTTATCGATCAGGTTACAATGCCATTAGGGGTGCAGCAGATAAGATATATTATGCTTGCAAGGGAGGACCTAACAAATCATGTTGAAGGAAGAGCTAT
This sequence comes from Ceratopteris richardii, assembly GCA_020310875.1. Classification (NCBI taxonomy): domain Eukaryota; kingdom Viridiplantae; phylum Streptophyta; class Polypodiopsida; order Polypodiales; family Pteridaceae; genus Ceratopteris; species Ceratopteris richardii. The sequence continues at coordinate 84,219 of MU261159.1, read as the reverse complement.
GAGGACAAAAACTATGAGCAATGTATGTAGGTTTCTACTAGAAGACATGTTTAGTAGATTCGGCTATGTTGAGAAAATAGTCACTGATAGAGGTGAGCTTGATGCTTAGGAAGCCAAAGAATTCTTCGAAAAATATGGTATTCGACTATCACTCACCATTGCTTACAATCCTGAAGCCAATGGGAAAATTGAGCATGGACATCCTCCAATTATTAACACTTTGGCTAAGGCTTGTAAGGGAAAGATAAAGAACTAGCCAAAATACCTTCCCTTTGCCCTATGGGCAGACAAAATTACATGCACTAGGACTACTGGATACATGCCAGCAGAACTAATGTATTGTCAGAAACCTATTTTGTCGACAGAGTCACATGCTCTAGCATGGACTTCTTTGCCTTGGGAGGATGAGATGTCGAGAGAAGATCTTCTAGTAGTGTGGATTCTTCAACAAGAGAAAGGAAGAAATCTGGTAGAAGAGGTTGTAGTTAAGCTCAGAGCATCTAGAGAGAGAAATAAGTTGCGTTTGACAAGTCCCATAGGTTAAGACCTAAAAATTTAAATGAAGGAGATTGGGTACTTGTCTATGATAGCTCATTGGATATGCAATATGAAGCTTGAAGAAAATTGGTGAATAGATGGTTTGGTCCCTATGTGATATGTAAAGTGTTTGACAATGGTACATACTCACTCAGGGAATTGGATGGACCCAAGTTAAAGGAATTGATTGCTGGGAAAATAGTTAAGCTATTTAAAAGGAGAGAATGAGGATTATGAAATAGTGATAGAAGAAGAGGAGGAAGAAGATGAAGAAGATGAGGAGGTTGCAGAAGAGATTGAAGATGGAGAAGAGAGATGAATAAAAATGGAAACCAAAGAATATAAATATATGCATATGTAAATATCAAAAGTGTAAATAAATAAGAAGAATAACTGAATATGAAGTAATGTGTGTGTCCAAATGCATGATTGTATATTGAATAATTAAGGTTTGTTAACATGAATGCATGTTAGTGTACATAAATGAAGATTACATGCATGATCATTTCTAATGTGTCCTTCCTTGCAGGTGTAGCTATAGTTACAGATAAAGAATTGTGATTCAACCATGAAAAGGAGCTTTTCTAATGAGGCAGAGACATCTGTTGGTGCAAACAAGCCTTAACACTTGGCTTTGTCTTGTACCTTAAAGAATCAACATAAGGCTTGGACTATTGGAACCTTGGAAGATTAAAAGAATGGACCCTTGGATGATACATTCACAAGAATCAATAACCATATGAACCTAGTCTTATTGATTCTTACTTTTTATCTCATGTAAAAAGTCCATGTGATTTTACAAACAATGTAATCACACCTACTAGACTAGAGTCGTGGAAAAAGTAGATGATTTAGTTGAGGGAATATCTCCCTAAGTCTAGTGGAGAGAATCAAGGGAACTTTAATTTGAATTCAAATTCAAATTCATTCAAAAACTCCTATAAAAGACAATGTAAAAGTCGCGGGGATGTTACACTCTTCCCGAGGCTAATTCAAGCAAATTAGTGAGTGTGTGAGAGCTACTATTGAGCCTACACCTCTGAGTACCATTGGGCATTACATATCTTGCCAATGGGAATGTACATTTGATAGATTCAATACATATACTCATAGTCATTATCTCTGTGTTTTCTCTGAGTGACTACCTCCAAGTCTGTCAACTTCAACAGGGCATATCTCAAGATCTACTGAACCAAATTGGATGCTCCAGGGCTCATTGGAACCAGCTCAAAGCATTCTATAACACTACAAAATTTCAAGTCATTCTATTCAGCCAATTGGGAGAAATCTCAGTCGAAGCAGACACTGGTATTTTTCTGAGTAGCTCCTAAAAAGTCGGGGGTGTCTCTGATTTTGCTAAAGATCATGCTCAGTGTATAGTTTGTTATTTGGAGTGATTTAACTTGCTAATGGTAGCTTGTTAAGTTAATTTAATACTCTCAGAAGGAATTAAACCAATTGCAAGTGTGCTGGTCACACTGAGCTTAGGACTGAGCAGGTATCAATACAGGAATAGAAAGTTTTTGGAGTTGTGAAGGTTCAAAATCATCTGTTTTGATTTGATCATTACTCAATCATTTTGTAAAGCACATATATAGTTTCTTGGTGTCATTTGGAAGCTCAAGGAGTCTCCTAACCATATCTGAAAGGAAAAGAGTGCAGGTGTGAAGCAGGTCTAGCAGCACCAACTTGATCTTCTGATTGTACCCAGCCATCACATCCAACAGTGGTATCAGAGCAAAACAAGGTAATCATGGGTGATGGTTTCCCTTCCTTCATTGACAAATTGGATAGAAATAATTACCAGGCTTGGTCATTGAGAATGAAGACTTATCTACAAGGAAGAAGCTTGTATGGATACATATCAGGAGATGAGGAGTTGCCCTCATTCAAAACCAGAGGCCTACCTACAAAGGATGAGCATGAGAGACTTAATCAATGGTGTGCTAAAGATGCTTTGGCAAGGTCATATCTTCTAAACTCTATCTCTGATTTTCTTCTACCTCATGTTAGGAACTGTAAGACTTCCCAAGAGACTTGGGAGACCTTGTCAACATACTTCTCATCAAGCACAAGGGCCAGAAAGAATCAGCTATGGATTGAGTTTACAACTCTTAGGAAGCAATCAAAACAATGTGTTTCAGATTTTGTCACCAAAGTCAAAGACATTGCAGATCAACTTGCAAGTGTTGGAGAAGAAATTGAAGAAGAGCAAATAGTCAGACAAGTGATCAATGGACTCAAAGCAGATGACAAGTGGGAAAGCTTTACCACTGCAATGGACTTGTACATGGACATCCAAGCACCTGATCTAACAACTCTGATTGGTCAACTATTCACACATGAAGCCAAGATTACAAAGAATGAAGAGCAATCAAAAGGTAACAATCCCTCTGCCCTATATACAGATAAGAAGTCTAAAGACAAGGGTAAAAGCAAGAAGGTTGATGAAGAAGGATCCACCTCCCAAGCAAACTATGCAGGGAGAGGTAGATCATCTAGAGGTAGGGGCAGAGGAGGTAAGTCAGGTAGGGGGAGACCCTATAATCAATCTCCATGCCATATTTGTGGCTTGTCTAACCATACTACATATGAATGCTACAAGAACTACAAGAATCAAAGAGGAAGAGGTCACCAAAGAGGAGGATACTCTCAAGGCAGAGGCAGGTTCAATCAATCTCAAGGCTACCATGGCTACAACAATAATTACAACAATAACTACAACAATAGCTACAATCACAATGGCAATTATCAAGGAGGATACAGGAACAGAAAGGATTACAATAATTATGCAGAGGATCAAGATGATTCCTTGTTGATTATGAACATGACATCTAAATCAGGTATCAATGATGATCATTTGTTCTATATTGATTCAGGTTGCTCTAACCATGTAGCTGGGAATGTTGCCTTACTCTCTGATTTGGAAGAACCTAAAGGCAAGCACCAAGTGCAGACAGGTGATGACACTAAACATTCAGTGGTTAAAGTAGGTAATGTCAAAACAAGTGATGGTAATCAGAATTTGCTAAGCAGAGTATTGTATGTCCCAACAATCACCAAGAATCTGATGAGTGTAGGTCAGATTGTTGAAAAAGGTCTACAGGTCAGGTTCACTCAACATGGTGCATATGTGGAGGATCCAAGACATGGATTCAGAAGGATAGCCAAGGGAGAGAAATCAGGTAGACTATTTACCTTTGAACTTGAGGATACTAAGAATATTGCCTTGTACAACTATAAGGACCAAACCCTATCAGAATTGGAGATGTGGCACAAAAGATTAGGTCACATTGGAGAAAGGACCATAAAGCAAATGAGTAGAGATCAATGTGTGCTTGGGATACCTAATGTATCCAAGCAACACATGATATACAAGTGTGGGGCTTGTCAGTTTGGTAAGTCACACAGATTGCCATACACCAAGAAAGGATTTATGCATGAAGACTACTTGGAATTGGTGCATACAGATGTGTGGGGACCAAGCAAGGAGCCATCCATATCTGGATCAAGGTACTATGTATCTTTTATTGATGACTATAGCAGATGGACTGTCTTGTACTTCATGAAACATAAAGATGAAGTATTTAATTGTTTCAAAAGGTATCTTGCATTAGTTGAGAATCAAACAGGTAGACATTTGAAGAGACTAAGGTCAGATGGTGGTGGAGAATACTTCTCCAATGACTTTGAAGACTTCTTGCAGGAAAGAGGCATCAAGAGGGAGATTACCACAAGGTACTCACCTGAACAAAATGGGGTAGCTGAAAGAAGGAATAGACTCATTGTGGAGACAGCTAGGTCTATGCTTAATGAGAAAAAACTACCAAATTATCTTTGGGCAGAGAGTGTATCTACTGCCACATACTTAATAAACAGGTTGCCATCAAAGACACTTGATGGAATGACACCCTATGAGGCTTGGCATGGTAAGAGACCATCTCTGGATCATTGCAAGATCTTTGGGTGTGTTGCATATGTGCATATTCCCTCACAGGTAAGGGGAAAGCTAGACCCTAAGGCTGAAAAGTGTATCTTTATTGGTTATGACTTGAATCAGAAAGGATACAGGTTCTATAACCCCTCAAACAAAGGCTTCAAGGTAAGCAGAGATGTCATCTTTGATGAAAATGATTCATGGTATGATAATGAGTGCAGGAAAGTTAGCCTACCTTATGATATGGAAGAAGACTTTCCAAAGCTTGTCAGGCAAGAACCAACTCACAAGGAGGACACAAGCTCAGATGATGAAGACACCATCAACATTGAAGAATTCAAAGCTTGGAAATCCAAAGGGAAGATGAAGATGAAGCAACTTGAAGATAATCCAGAATCCTCAACTCAAGCTATGAGGAGATCTTCAAGGGAAAAGAAGAAACCTATTAGGTATGGATATGATACTTCACTTGTAACCAAGCACTCTGTATATCTTGCAAAGGATATCTTAAGTGAAGAACCAGGTACATTTGAGGAAGCTATTACCAAACCAGAATGGAAGGAAGCAATGGATGAAGAAATGGAGGCTCTCAAGGAGAGTGATACTTGGGATTTGGTACCCAAGAAGGACTCCATGAAGGTGATAGGATCCAGATGGATCTACAAACTCAAGAGGAACTCAGATGGTACAATAAGCAGGTACAAAGCTAGGTTGGTAGCCAAGGGTTTTGCACAAACCCAAGGCATTGATTATGAGGAGACATTTTCTCCTGTGGCAAAAATGCCAACTATCAGAATTATGGTGAGTGTAGCTGCATCCAAGAATTGGAACATGTACCAATTGGATGTAAAGAATGCATTCTTGAATGGATGGATATCTGAAGAGGTCTACATGTCACAACCACCTGGCTATGAGGATCCCAATAAGGTAAATCATGTTTGCAAATTGAAGAAGGCTCTGTATGGATTGAAGCAGGCACCTAGAGCATGGAATTACAGGTTGACAACCTATCTCTTGGATCAAGGATTTGTGATGAGTAAAGCAGATACTTCATTGTTTATAAAGAAGAACAATTCAGAGGTAATATACTTGTGTGTCTATGTTGATGACATCATTATTATAGGAAATGATGTTCAAGGAATCAGACACATCAAAGGTCAAATGATGAAGGAATTCAAGATCAATGATCTTGGATTATTGAAGTACTTCCTAGGGCTTGAATTGGTCTATACAAATTCAGGTATATTCATTACTCAGAAGAAGTACATTCAGGACATGGTCAAGAAGTTTAATTTGCAGGAAGCTAAAGTCTCAAACATTCCTATGGAGGTCAACCACAAACTCAGTGCACATGAAGGAGAAGAACTCAAGGATATTACAGGTTACCAAAGTTTGGTAGGTAGTCTTAATTATGCTACCTTAACCAGGATTGATATCTCATATGGTGTTAGTGTACTTAGCCAATTTATGCATAAGCCAAGAGTACCACATTTGGAGGCAGCCAAGAAGATAGTAAAGTACCTAAAGGGAACACAAAATCATGGTTTGTATTATCCATATTCATCACACATTGACATCAAGGTATACTCAGATGCAGATTGGGCAGGTTGCAAGGATGACAGGAGGAGTACATATGGTTACATATGTTTTGCAGGTGATAAACCAATTTCTTGGTCATCCAAGAAACAACCCACAGTGGCTCTATCTTCTACTGAGGCAGAATACAGAGGGCTAGCTAATGCCACTCAAGAAGCCATATGGTTGAAGCTACTATACTCAGAATTGGGGCTGTACACAAGGTCACCTATCATATTTGGTGATAACACAAGTTCACTTCACTTAGCAGCTAATCCTGTGTATCATGCTAGGACAAAACACATAGAGGTTCATTACCACTATGTGAGGGAGAAACTACTTAGCAAGGAAATCCAAGTATCATATGTGTCTACTAATATTCAATGTGCAGATTTGCTTACAAAAGCTTTGGATGGGAGCAAGCTATGCAGGTTTAAATCCATGATAGGATTGCAGGATATCATTGAAGACTAAAAGATGAAGACTCAAGCAAGTGTTTGGCTTGAGGGGGAGCTGTTGGTGCAAACAAGCCTTAACACTTGGCTTTGTCTTGTACCTTAAAGAATCAACATAAGGCTTGGACTATTGGAACCTTGGAAGATTAAAAGAATGGACCCTTGGATGATACATTCACAAGAATCAATAACCATATGAACCTAGTCTTATTGATTCTTACTTTTTATCTCATGTAAAAAGTCCATGTGATTTTACAAACAATGTAATCACACCTACTAGACTAGAGTCGTGGAAAAAGTAGATGATTTAGTTGAGGGAATATCTCCCTAAGTCTAGTGGAGAGAATCAAGGGAACTTTAATTTGAATTCAAATTCAAATTCATTCAAAAACTCCTATAAAAGACAATGTAAAAGTCGCGGGGATGTTACACTCTTCCCGAGGCTAATTCAAGAAAATTAGTGAGTGTGTGAGAGCTACTATTGAGCCTACACCTCTGAGTACCATTGGGCATTACATATCTTGCCAATGGGAATGTACATTTGATAGATTCAATACATATACTCATAGTCATTATCTCTGTGTTTTCTCTGAGTGACTACCTCCAAGTCTGTCAACTTCAACAGGGCATATCTCAAGATCTACTGAACCAAATTGGATGATCCAGGGCTCATTGGAACCAGCTCAAAGCATTCTATAACACTACAAAATTTCAAGTCATTCTATTCAGCCAATTGGGAGAAATCTCAGTCGAAGCAGACACTGGTATTTTTCTGAGTAGCTCCTAAAAAGTCGGGGGTGTCTCTGATTTTGCTAAAGATCATGCTCAGTGTATAGTTTGTTATTTGGAGTGATTTAACTTGCTAATGGTAGCTTGTTAAGTTAATTTAATACTCTCAGAAGGAATTAAACCAATTGCAAGTGTGCTGGTCACACTGAGCTTAGGACTGAGCAGGTATCAATACAGGAATAGAAAGTTTTTGGAGTTGTGAAGGTTCAAAATCATCTGTTTTGATTTGATCATTACTCAATCATTTTGTAAAGCACATATATAGTTTCTTGGTGTCATTTGGAAGCTCAAGGAGTCTCCTAACCATATCTGAAAGGAAAAGAGGGCAGGTGTGAAGCAGGTCTAGCAGCACCAACTTGATCTTCTGATTGTACCCAGCCATCACATCCAACAACATCATCTTGGAGGAATTCAGTTCGAGATAGGAATGCAATTTTAAATTCAGCTAGAAATAGAGCTTCGACTCAAATTAGAGATAGATCTTTAGTACAATCTTTGGATGATGCCTTAGTTTTTAGTACTTACTCCCCGTGCCTATAAATCCCTTTGTACACAAAAGAGTGATTGAGGACAGACCATCAACTAGAATAGATTCAAACCAAATCAGGGATACACATCCAGTTTGGCCTAGGGCTAGACCTATAGATCAAGCTAGAAATAGAGAACTGCCATGATCCAGGAGTGTGCCTTTTGACCCATCCACGTACTATGTTTTCTTCTCCACCTATCTGTTCCCTATGCCTACACATATTCGAGAAGAAGAAACAAAGTTCTAGCAAGAATATATCGTGAAATGGTTTCGAGAACAAAGTGAAGATGATCTGTTAAGTGAAGAAGAGATTGATGTGTATATTCGTGATTACTTATTTTCCAAATCGGTGGACTAAACAAGAGCTTTGGTATATGGGTTTCCATAAGAGTTAAATTGAATAAGACCAAAGGATTATGAGTTAAGAGTCAATGTTTGTTACTATACATAAGTAAAGGTGAATAATGTCTTCTAAACTTGTGATCTGAGGTGTGTATATATGTGTGTTTCATGATCATGTCTTGTTTCAGCATTCAACTTCGAAGAATAGGTGTATAAGAGAATTCACCAATGAAAGTAAGTTGTACATAATACAATAAAGTGTCTAATCGTTTTCATCGAGTTTTTTCAGAAGAAACAGGAATCAAATCAATAAATGAAAGACAGTGACTAAGAATGAAGAAAGAAGAGGTGATTGGAGGTGTTCAGTTCAAGCGGCTTCTAAACTTATATTGGTGAGATGTTACTGCTTCAGTTCTTCTTTTCTCTTGTATATATGTGTATATGTGTATATATGTCTATATAAAAAGGTTGCATGACTTGGGCATATGACACATAAAGAAATACATAACTAAGAAAATTAAGTAGACCAAAGACCTCATAAAACTATTGAGATTACATGTGATGTATAAGGATCGGGATTATGCAAGTAGGATTAAAAAGGGGACTAGAACTTTTGGGAACAAGACCTAGGAAGGTGAAGGGAAAACCTAAACTAAGTACCTGTATATACTAGTGTTTATGAACACTTGATGAGTGAGACGCTTTCACTTCTGCTCTTCATCTCTTGTCTGATCCAACCTTCAAACAGATTATGTCTCAAGAAAAGACTTTATACACCAGCTAGCTATCTATGTGTATATGTATGTGTTGTTGGGCACTACGATGAGCTAGTAGGCATGTGGAACTACCTTGATCGAGCAATCACGGCCATGAGCTAATGCAAGTTATGTCGTATGGCCTGACCTATATGTTGTCATGCACTCATACGCGTCGATAGGCGAGTGGAGTCACTTGGGCCGGGTGGTTAGGGCCACTCGCTGACGTTGATTTCGTATGAGGCTAACCTTGTGCATCATGTGCTATGTCGGATCACTAGATGGGTGGGCTAAACCTGGCCGGGTGGACAGGTCCATGAGTCACATCCAATTTCAACATAGGTCGATATGTGTAAATAAAGAATAAATAAATAAAAGTAAAAATACTTATCACATTCGAACGTTTTTGGCTTTATTGCAAATCTACATGTTTCGGATGAGTTGAGGACAAAGCTTGATCTTATCAATATTATCATGAGATAAAGTTTGTAGAGGTATTCTGATACTTGGATCAATAGGCATAACAATTGGGAATGAACAAGTTCAAGACCATTCATGAAAAGAAAGATTTTATAAGTCTTGAGGAAGTCTTCCTTTAGTTTTAGGAGTTCTTTTTGCCAATCCACGAAGCAGCATATATAGAAGTTCAATATCTTAAAGAAAAGGATAGGATATATCAATATTCCCAAGTTAAAAATCATGTGCAAATCAGGTCTAGTACAGGGACTACCAAATCTTAAAGGCAAAGATCTACATGTGTTTTGTGATGCTTGTCAGCTAGTAAACAAGCAAGGAAGCCATTTCCAAAGAGTGAGTATAGATCCTCTAGCCTCTTGGAGCTTATACACTAAGATGTATGGGGCCCTAGTAGAGAGGCTTCATTGGGAGGAGCTAGGGACTTTGTCACTTTCATTGATGACCACTCAAGAAAGGTATGGTTATATGTTATCAAGGAAAAATAAGAAGTGTTTTCATGCTTTCAAAAGTTTAGGTCCCTTGTTGAGAAAGAATGTGATGCACACATCAAGACACTGAGGTCAAATGGATGGGGAGAGTATTTCTCCAAGGAATTCACAAAGCACTTGTATGAAAATGGCCTAAAGAGGCACTTTACATGTAGGTATACCCGTAAACAAAATGGTGTTGCAGAGAGGAGGAATTGGCATTTGGTTGAGATAGCTAGATGTCTCATAAATGAAGATATGTTACCATTCTCTTATTGGATTGAGACTGTGATTATAGCTTGTTAATTGAAGTGTTCCAATAGGTGGTATGCAGAACTTGACTCGACACAAAGTCCAACAGGTGGTATTTGGATGTCTATCTTTTGTTCATTTTCCTAGTGAAGTGAGAACAAAGTTAGAGCCCAAGAGTGAGAAATGTGTGTTTATTGGCTACTCAAATGAGCAAAAAGGCTAGATGTGCTACAACCCTCTCTCAAAGAAGTATATGTGTCAAGAGATGTGTTTGATGAGTCAAGGTCATGATATGGAGACAAGGGCAAGGAAAAGTTGGATGAAGAGGATCAAGAGGAGTATGCATACTTTGATGTGCGGATTCAACCTCAAGAGTCAATCACAATTAGTGGACCAAGGGCTTCTACATTTAAGGTACACTCATATCATCACTCTTACACTTATGATTATGAAACATCATGATGGAGAATGTTAATCTCCAAAAGAACAACTTATTCTTGTGATTAGAGCACCTCTATACCAAGAATAAGTCAAAACCTTTCACACATTTAGAGGATCAACTTCTAATTATCAAAAGATGAACAAATCTGTGAAGAAGGTGATACACAGAAAAGTCTGCTGCACTATTTCTTTATATTGACTTATCAAACGTGTAAAGTTTTTGATGAAACTTTGTATGAATCATCTCCTAGAGATTGCGCAACTATTCCAAGTTGAATTACTCCAAAAGATTAAGTGTAGCTTGAGAAATCAACTTCTCAAGTTACCTATGTCAGAAACTGTACTTCTGAGAAGTCGATTCAGACACCCCTAACTTCTTAACTCTGATTCTCACAATATCTAACCCGTTTTGCCAAATGCTTTTAGCCACGAGTAGATCACCTTCCAACTTAAAGATTAAGTGCTTGCTTGCACAAAACTTTAAACTATGGAGTGAGCACTGACCAAAAGATTAAACACGAAATTTGCGCCTGTTTCAGAGAACTGTAGACATTCAACACATATGAATGTTCCTATTCACAATTCTCCTAGCCTGTTTACAATTGAACTCTGAAATTCAGGTCACAGGCTCATTAACTAACAACTTAGATATCCTCAAAAGGATTTTGCTAATGATCAAACACAGAAGGAGCAGACACGAAAAGATCGGGCGCAATATTTCTTCATTAACTCAGAAAATTACAACTGAGTGATGAGAGCAAACACACACACTTTCCACTATCTCATTGCTTCTATCTCCCTAATTCTTGACTTGTAACTATTGTCACATATGCTCTCATACATGCCCCGACTTTTCTCAAGGTATTTATAGATAATTTGTACATAATTCTTACTGAACAAAAGTTCTAAGTCATCTATGACTATGCTAATGTACATATGTGTACAAGACAACATTCTGACTTCTTCTTCATTTTGCAAATGTCTTCCTTTGCTTCATTCTGACCATAAGCATTCTTCAAGATCTGTATAATCACCAATTTGTGATTGATTTGCTCCAACAGCTCCCCCTCAATCACTAATTGTGATTATTCCATTCTTCTTCACTCCTGCCATCTCCTTGAATCTCTGTAGCTTAGGTCCATCCAAGCTTTTTGTCATCATATCTGCAACTTGTTCTTTTGTTGGAGTGTACATCACTTCAATCTCTTTATCAAGTACCTTTTCCCTCAAGAAATGATACTGTATCTCTATATGCTTAGTCCTGGCATGAAAAACAGGGTTAGCTGCCAAATACAAAGAACTCATATTATCTCCAAAAATTATTGGAGTACTATGATCAGTCTCAAAACTTTTCATCAAGGTTTTCAACCATATAACTTCTTTTGCAGCTTCTACCATTCCCTTATACTCAGCCTCTGTGGATGATAAAGCAACTGTGTGTTGCTTCTTTGAACACCAAGACACTAACTTGTCTCCAACATAACATAGATATCCATGAGTAGACCTTCTATCATCTGAGTCACCTGCCCAATCTGCATCACTAAACACTTTGATTCTTGTGTCAGAAGTGAAACCATAGTACAAACCTTCACTTAGGGTTCCTTTGATATATCTAAGTACCCTTTGGGCTGCAATCCAATGAGTCTTCTTTGGACAATGCATAAATTGTGACAACACACCTACTGCATATGATAGGTCTGGCCTTGTCAAGGTAGCATAGATTAGACTACCTACCAAACTCTGATATTTCTTCATGTCATTAAACTCTTCACCTCCATACCTGCTTAATTTATGATTTACCTCCAATGGAGTGGTTGAGGTCTTGCAATCTTCCATGTTAAACTTGATCAAAAGATTCTTCAAGTATCTCTCTTGTGAAACATATACTCCATGTTGAGTATACACAATCTGCATTCCTAGAAAATAAGATAAGTTTCCCAAGTCACTTATCTTAAACTCCTTCTCTATTTGCTTCTTGAGTTCATTGATTCCTTGAGCATCTGTTCCTGTAACAATAATATCATCAACATAAATGCACATGTAAATATATCCATTTTCACTTGCCTTCACTAGCAAGCTACTATCTGCCTTTGATGCTTGAAATCCACATTCATTCAAGAACTTGACCAATCTGTAATTCCAAGCTCTTGGGGCTTGCTTCAACCCATATAAAGCTCTCTTGAGCTTACACACATAATCTGATCCAATTGACTCCATGAAGCCTTCTGGTTGCTCCATATATACTTCATCTGCAATATAACCATTCAGAAATGCATTCTTCACATCCAATTGTGATAATTTCCATCCTTTGCAAGCAGCAATAGCAATCAATGTCCTAATTGTAGACATCTTAGCAACAGGACTAAAGGTTTCATCATAATCTACCCCATAAGTTTGGGCATAACCTTTAACCACAAGTCTAGCCTTATATCTAGACACCTTACCATCTGCAAACCTCTTTGTTTTGTATACCCACTTGCATCCAATGACTTTCTGATTCTTTGGTCTTGGTACTAATTCCCAAGTTTCATTTTCAAGTAGAGCATCATACTCTTCTTGCATTGCCTTTTCCCAATTCTGTTTACCTTTGGCTTCTTCATAAGTGATTGGATCTTCTTCTGTTTTCACAATGTAAGCATAATCTCTTGTTGTTAGGAAAGATGTATCATAGCTATACCTTATAGGCTCTTTCCTTTCTCTTGTAGATCTTCTGATTTCTGCACTTCTTGAAGTTTCAGCCTCATTTGATTCGGGATCAAATCTTGGCCCTTCTTCTACATGATCCTGCACTCTACATCTAGAGTCAACTTCATCAACAATTTCTTCACATACCTTTACCTTTGCCTTTCCTTTCCTTTGAATTTCTTCAACACCTGCATACTCATTTGGTGATCCTGTATACCACATGTTTTGCTCATCAAATGTTACATCTTTAGTAACAAGAAATTGCTTTGTGGATGGACTCCACAACCTGTAACCCATTTGTCTATCATCATATCCAATAAACACATACTTCTCTGCTTTTGGTTCTAGCTTATGTCTTAATTGTGAAGGAACATAAGCATATGCAATACATCCAAATACTTTACAATGATCAAGACTAGGCTTCTTACCCCACCATGCTTCATAAGGGGTTCCTCCATCCAAAGCTTTGCAAGGCAACCTATTCACAAGGTATGTTGCAGTGTTAATGGCCTCTGCCCATAAATAATTTGGACAATTCTTTTCCTTCATCATGGCTCTTGCAAACTCTACAAGAGTCCTATTTCTCCTTTCAGCTACTCCATTTTGTTGAGGGGAGTACCTGCAAGTTACTTCTCTTTTGATACCTGCATTCCACAAATAATCATCAAACTCTTTTGAGAAATACTCTCCCCCTCCATCTGATCTTAACCTCTTTAGCTTTTGTCCTGTGATCCTTTCTGCATAAGCATGGAAATGTTTGAATGTCTTGAAGACTTCTGATTTGTCCTTGATTACATACAAAGTAATCCACCTGGTTGCATCATCAACAAACAACACATAATATCTGGATCCATTTATGCTATAGTCCCTTGAAGGACCCCATACATCTGTATGAACCAATTCAAGCATATTTGAATACTTGTACCCTGATTTGTTATAAGAACTTTTATGTGCTTTACCTAATTGACAAGCTTCACACTTGTACACCATATGTTGCCCTTCAATGTTTGGCAATCCAAGCACTATCTGATTCTTTGACATCTCCTTTATAGCTCTCTCATTGAAATGACCTAGCCTTTTATGCCATAGGTCTAATTCAGATACCTTTTGACCTCCATAGGTAAACAATGCATGTCCTACATTGCCTTGGACTTTGAGAGTGAACAATCTTCCCTCCTTTTTACCTGCAATTATGGTTCTATATCCCTGATTTGGATCTTGTACATAGACACCATCATTTGTAAATCTTACCTCATATCCTTTCTCCACAATTTGCCCTACACTTATCAAATTTTTAGGAATAGTAGGGACATAAAGTACCTTGCTCAGAAGTGTACTTCCACTCTTTGTCTTCACTGATCCAATGCTCTCCACTTTATGTTTAGTATTGTCACCTGTTTGAACTGTATGTCCATTCACCCTTGCTTCCATATCAGTCATCAAGGATAGGTTCCCACTCAGATGGTTACTGCACCCTGAGTCAATATAAAACACTCTTTGATCTTCTCTCATTGATTCATGAGTTGCATTCAGGATAAGAGTCATGTCATCCTTCTGATCTGATGCATAATTGTAATAATTATTGTTGTAGGACTGAGATTGGAAGTTTCTTCCACCTCCTCTACCATATGATGTCCTACCACCTCTTCCTCTGAAATTGCCTCTTTGGTTTCTGCCTCCTCTACCTCTTTGATTATAATTCTGATTGTTGTATCCTCCACTTTGATTGTTATACCAACAATCATTTGCCAAATGATTTGTTCTGCCACAAATCCAACAAGCTTTAGCATTATCTTTGTTCTTACCTCCTCTTCCTTTACCTCTGAAATTTGTCTTCCCTTTTGTGAAGTTGGCTTGATTTGAGTTCCCTTCATCCTCATTTGATTGCTTTCCCTTGCCATTCTTTTTCTTATCTTTGGAGTACATAGCTTGACTTGTACTTCTATCATTGTCTCCTTTAAGATCCTGCTCAAAGGTTAGCATGTGTCCTAGCAATTGATTAAGATCAGGAGTAAAGTGATCAAGTGACAATTCTATGGACAAGATAAAAGGCTTCCACTTCTCATTACCTCTTAGACCTGTAAGTATTTGTCTTACCAACTTTTCCTCTTCAATATCTTCATCCACTGCTCCCAAGCTATCTGCAATATCTTTCATCCTTGCCACATAATCTGAAATTGATTGTGAGCTCTTCTTCTTGAAAGTTGTGAACTCAGCCCATAGTGAGGACTTCCTTGACTTAGTTGTATTTTCGAAATGCTCTTCCAAGGCATTCCAAACATCTGTAGCACTTTCTAAACCTCTGATGTGAGGTAGAAGGTAATCATTTACAGCCATGTAGATGATGCTCCTTGCTTGAGCATCCTTTCTCATCCAAGTCTTCAACATTGCAAGTTCTTCCCTAGTAGGAATACTTGGATGTGCAAATTCTGGTTTTTCTTCATCTCCTGTAATGAATGATATAAGATCTTTGCTCATGAGGTGTGCTTCCATCCTCATGGACCATGCTGGATAGTTCTCCCTATCTAGCTTATCAATCTGCAAGCTTTCTCCCATCTTGTATCCACCTGTGTATTAAAATCTTCAAGCTTTACAAACAATGTATGTACCTTTACTTCAAATTGAACTCCTTTTGCCTTTCTTGATGTCAATTTGTCTTCTCCTCGAGTTTTGACTCCAAGCTTTCACTTCTTGATCCTTCAAATGTTGAATCTCTTGAATCTGCAGCAGTCGAGATCCTCCTTTTCTTCAAATTGATGTCTCCTGCTCTGATACCACTGATGGAGAATGTTAATCTCCAAAAGAACAACTTATTCTTGTGATTAGAGCACCTCTATACCAAGAATAAGTCAAAACCTTTCACACATTTAGAGGATCAACTTCTAATTATCAAAAGATGAACAAATCTGTGAAGAAGGTGATACACAGAAAAGTCTGCTGCACTATTTCTTTATATTGACTTATCAAACGTGTAAAGTTTTTGATGAAACTTTGTATGAATCATCTCCTAGAGATTGCGCAACTATTCCAAGTTGAATTACTCCAAAAGATTAAGTGTAGCTTGAGAAATCAACTTCTCAAGTTACCTATGTCAGAAACTGTACTTCTGAGAAGTCGATTCAGACACCCCTAACTTCTTAACTCTGATTCTCACAATATCTAACCCGTTTTGCCAAATGCTTTTAGCCACGAGTAGATCACCTTCCAACTTAAAGATTAAGTGCTTGCTTGCACAAAACTTTAAACTATGGAGTGAGCACTGACCAAAAGATTAAACACGAAATTTGCACCTGGTTCAGAGAACTGTAGACATTCAACACATATGAATGTTCCTATTCACAATTCTCCTAGCCTGTTTACAATTGAACTCTGAAATTCAGGTCACAGGCTCATTAACTAACAACTTAGATATCCTCAAAAGGATTTTGCTAATGATCAAACACAGAAGGAGCAGACACGAAAAGATCGGGCGCAATATTTCTTCATTAACTCAGAAAATTACAACTGAGTGATGAGAGCAAACACACACACTTTCCACTATCTCATTGCTTCTATCTCCCTAATTCTTGACTTGTAACTATTGTCACATATGCTCTCATACATGCCCCGACTTTTCTCAAGGTATTTATAGATAATTTGTACATAATTCTTACTGAACAAAAGTTCTAAGTCATCTATGACTATGCTAATGTACATATGTGTACAAGACAACATTCTGACTTCTTCTTCATTTTGCAAATGTCTTCCTTTGCTTCATTCTGACCATAAGCATTCTTCAAGATCTGTATAATCACCAATTTGTGATTGATTTGCTCCAACACATCATCCCCTACCTCAAAGTATAGAAGGCTCCAACAGACAAACTATGACACTAGGGAAGCTCAAGAGGAGTGAGAGGAGGAATGTTGGAGTTAGATGTCTACGGACACATGCAAACAACACAAGGTAGAAGAAGAAGAAGCTTGGAGCACAACACACAATACTGAATGTATTACCACTAGAATGTACAAAGATAAGTAGTCCATTATGGCAATAGGCGTATATACAAGCCCAAGGAAAAAACCTCCTAAAGAGGGAAAAAAGTGCCCGGACGCTAGTGTGTTCACACACATCACTACCTAAATATACCAACAAATCCCCCCCTAGGAGTGATGCGGTGAACAAGGAGTTGGCACTCATGTATAAGGAAGTACCAACCTATGTGAAATCAATCCACAAAAGGAAGTAAGCCCAAAGCTTTGCGGAAAGCTTAAAACTTTTCCCTAGGTAGAGCCTTCGTAAAAAGGTCTGCAATGTTCTCCTGTGTGGGCACATATGCCAAGCTGATATCTCACGTAGAGAACCTCTCCCTAACATAATGATAATGCACCTCAATGTGCTTAGTGTGAGCATGGAACATGGGGTTCCTCGCAAGTGCCAATGCGCTCTGACTATTAGTGAAGATGGTGGTGGCAGAAGACTGACCAACACCCGAATCATTCACAAGGCATTTGAGCCACACACACTCAACAATCACTGTGAATGTTCTCCTATACTCAACCTCATAACTAGAAGTGGCCATAGTAGGCTACTTCTTGCTCAGCCAAGATATGTATGAGCTACCAAGAATGAAGCAAAAACCACTAGTGGACACACAAGTGTCATAGTAGCCCGCCCAATCAAAGTCAAAAAAAGCATGAAAATCTTGCAGTAGTGATCCACCCTAGGATAAAACAATCCAAGTAGTCGGGTACCACTCAAGGAGCAAAAGATGCACTTAACTGCCTGTCAGTGCTTGACACCTTAACTGCCTGTCAGTGCTTGACACCTTGGCAATGCATAAACCTGCTCATATGTGAGACAACAAACTGAATATCTAGCCGAGTAATACATAAGTAAATCAAGCATCCAACAACATGGTGATAGAGAACTGAAGGGTTTTGGTGTGCAGAACAAGAGGAGGAAGGAGGAGATGCAGGGAGAGATAAGAGAGGAGAGACGCGCACATGTGCATGGGAGCCTCGAAACCCACATAATGATCTCTCTTGAGGCAATGCTCTATATATGATGTATATATATGAATATGGGTTGAAGATCACATGAACCTTACATCCCCAATAATCTCCCACTTAAGGATCAATGTGACCGTAAGTGGTAACATACACAAAGAATGATGTAGGACTATATAGTACAGGAAGAGTCTGGATCTCAACCCATACAAATAAGCCTACACTAACTGCCTCGAACAAGGTGTATCCATGCATCTCAAAGTGTTCTAGACTCATATGGATGAGAGTCGAGCTCATACCTGATTGATGCAAGAACTGATGAATTTCCTACAAAGCTCCCACTCGCTCTATGCCTGTGCCAATCATCAAACAACTGACAACTCCAAGTGCAAATGCTCCAATAGCAACTGCAATATCTGATCTCGAGCATAACAACTCGTACAACAGACTCCCAAATGCTAATGAAACATGTGCTATCCTGGCTAACCTAAGCATGTCAATCATGCCTGTATCCAAGGCATCCAAAGTACCATCATCAAGACCAACACATCCTAACATATCTGTGTCAACATCTGGCATGAGCAAATCCAAGAATGACTGCATGATCACTAACTCATCAACATCTAAATCAATCATCCTATCAACCAAGGATGTGTCTAGTTGTGCGTCCCGAGAGCTAGTATGCTCTGGCATACACTGTGTATCATAAGAGCTATCCTGCACTACCACACCAAGTGTATTATCATGCTCCGTATGAGCTAACTGCACAACATCAATACCAAGGTCAAACTAATCATCTAACTTTAACTGAGTATCATCACAATGCTCTGCATGAGGATCCATATCATGATCTAAAGCACCCAAATGATCATCCAAAATATGCTCCATAAGAGCACCCATATGATCAGTAAAATCATGCTCTATATAGCCATCATGAGCATCTGAATCCTGCCATACATGTGCATCATGAATGTCAACAGTGTTGAATGTGATGGTTGGGTACAATCAGAAGATCAAGGTGGTGCTGCTAGACCTGCTTCACACCTGCCCTTTCTTTTCTTCAGATATGGTTAGGAGACTCCTTGAGCTTCCAAATGACACCAAGAAACTATATATGTGCTTTACAAAGTGATTGAGTAATGATCAAATCAAAACAGATAAGTTTGAACCTTCATAAGTCCAAAAACTTGCTATTTCTGTAATGACACCTGCTCAGTCCTAAGCTCAGTGTGTCCAGCACACTTGCAATTGGTCTAATTCCTTCTGGGAGTATTAAATTAACTTAACAAGCTAACATTAGCAAGTTAAATCACTCCAAATGATAAACTATACACTGAGCATGATGTTTAGCAAAAATTAGGGACACCCCCGACTTTTCAGGAAACACACAGAAATATACCAGTGATCACTGCGACAGCGATTTCTCCCAATTGGCTGAATAGATTGACTTGAAACTTTGTAGGGTTGTAGAATGCTTTGAGCTGGTTCCAATGAGCCCTTGATCATCAAATTTGGTTCAGTAGATCTTGAGATATGCTCTGTTGAAGTTGACAGACTTGGAGGTAGTCACTCAGAGAAAACACAGAGATATTGACTATGAATATATGTATTGAATCTATCAAATGTACATTCCCATTGGCATGTAGGATGATGCCCAATGGTACTCAGAGGTGTAGGCTAGGTAGTAGCTCTCACACACTCACAAATTAGATTGGATTAGCCTCGGGAAGAGTGTCACTTAACCCGCGACTTTTTCATTGACTTTTTATAAGAGTTTCTGAATGAATTTGAATTTGAATTCAAATTAAAGCTCCCTTGATTCTCTCCACTAGACTTAGGGAGATATTCCCTCAACTAGATCACCTAAT
This sequence comes from Ceratopteris richardii, assembly GCA_020310875.1. Taxonomy (NCBI): domain Eukaryota; kingdom Viridiplantae; phylum Streptophyta; class Polypodiopsida; order Polypodiales; family Pteridaceae; genus Ceratopteris; species Ceratopteris richardii. Next base: position 64,122 of record MU261159.1, on the reverse strand, counting down.
TTTTCCACGACTCTAGTCTAGTAGGTATGATTACAATGTTGATAAAGTCACATGGACTTTTACATGAGATAAAAGTAAGAATCAATAAGACTAGGTTCACATGATTATTGACTCTTGTGAATGTATCATCCAAGGTTTCAATCTTTTATGCTTTCCAAGGGTTCAATAGTCCAAGCTTCATGTTGGGTCTTCAAAGGCACACAACAATGCCAAGTGTTAAGGCTTGCTTGCACCAACAGCTCCCCCTCAAGCCAAACACTTGCTTGAGTCTTTATCTTTAGTCTTCAATGATATCCTGTAATCCAATCATGGATTTAAACCTGCATAGCTTGCTCCCATCCAAAGCTTTTGTAAGCAAATCTGCACATTGAATGTTAGTGGACACATATGATAATTGGATTTCTTTGCTAAGTAGTTTCTCCCTCACATAGTGGTAATGCACCTCTATGTGTTTTGTCCTAGCATGATACACAGGATTAGCAGCTAAATGGAGTGAACTTGTGTTATCACCAAATATGATAGGTTGCCTTGTATATAGGCCCAATTCTGAGTATAGTAGCTTCAACCATATTGATTCTTGAGTGGCATTGGCTAGCCCTCTGTACTCTGCCTCAGTAGATGATAGAGCCACTGTGGGTTGTTTCTTGGATGACCAAGAAATAGGTTTATCACCTGCAAAGCATATGTAACCAGATGTACTCCTCCTGTCATCCTTGCAACCTGCCCAATCTGCATCTGAGTATACCTTGATATCAATATCTGATGAATATGGATAATACAAACCATGATTTTGTGTTCCCTTTAGGTACTTTACTATCTTCTTGGCTGCCTCCAAATGTGGTACTCTTGGCTTATGCATAAATTGGCTAAGTACACTAACACCATATGAGATATCAATCCTAGTTAAGGTAGCATAATTGAGACTACCTACCAAACTTTGATAACCTGTAATATCCTTGAGTTCTTCTCCTTCATGTGCACTGAGTTTGTGGTTGACCTCCATAGGAATGTTTGAGACTTTAGCTTCCTGCAAATTAAACTTCTTGACCATGTCCTGAATGTACTTCTTCTGAGTAATGTATATACCTGAATTTGTGTAGACCAATTCAAGCCCTAGGAAGTACTTCAATAATCCAAGATCATTGATCTTGAATTCCTTCATCATTTGACCTTTGATGTGTCTAATTCCTTGAACATCATTCCCTATAATAATGATGTCATCAACATAGACACACAAGTATATTACCTCTGAATTGTTCTTCTTTATAAATAATGAAGTATCTGCTTTACTCATCACAAATCCTTGATCCAAGAGATAGGTTGTCAACCTATAGTTCCATGCTCTAGGTGCCTGCTTCAATCCATACAGAGCTTTCTTCAATTTGCAAACATGATTTACCTTATTGGGATCTTCATAGCCAGGTGGTTGTGACATGTAGACCTCTTCAGATATCCATCCATTCAAGAATGCATTCTTCACATCCAATTGGTACATGTTCCAATTCTTGGATGCAGCTACACTCACCATAATTCTGATAGTTGGCATCTTTGCCACAGGAGAAAATGTCTCCTCATAATCAATGCCTTGGGTTTGTGCAAAACCCTTGGCCACCAACCTAGCTTTGTACCTGCTTATTGAACCATCTGAGTTCCTTTTGAGTTTGTAGATCCATCTGGATCCTATAACCTTCATGGAGTCCTTCTTGGGTACCAAGTCCCAAGTATCACTCTCCTTGAGAGCCTCCATTTCTTCATCCATTGCTTCCTTCCATTCTGGTTTAGTAATAGCTTCCTCAAATGTACCTGGTTCTTCACTTAAGATATCCTTTGCAAGATATACAGAGTGCTTGGTTACAAGTGAAGTATCATATCCATACCTAATAGGTTTCTTCTTTTCCCTTGAAGATCTCCTCATAGCTTGAGTTGAGGATTCTGGATTATCTTCAAGTTGCTTTATCTTCATCTTCCCTTTGGATTTCCAAGCTTTGAATTCTTCAATGTTGATGGTGTCTTCATCATCTGAGCTTGTATCCTCATTCTGAGTTGGTTCTTGTCTGACAAGCTTTGGAAAGTCTTCTTCCATATCATAAGGTAAACTCACTTTCCTACACTCATTATCATACCATGAATCATTTTCATCAAAGATTACATCTCTGCTTACCTTGAAGCCTTTGTTTGAGGGGTTATAGAACCTGTATCCTTTCTGATTCAAATCATAACCAATAAAGATACACTTTTCAGCCTTAGGGTCTAGCTTTCCCCTTACCTGTGAGGGAATATGCACATATGCAACACACCCAAAGATCTTGCAATGATCCAGAGATGGTCTCTTACCATGCCAAGCCTCATAGGGTGTCATTCCATCAAGTGTCTTTGATGGCAACCTGTTGATTAAGTATGTGGCAGTAGATACACTCTCTGCCCAAAGATAATTTGGTAGTTTCTTCTCATTGAGCATAGACCTAGCTGTCTCCACAATGATTCTATTTCTTCTTTCAGCTACCCCATTTTGTTCTGGAGAGTACCTTGTGGTAATCTCCCTCTTGATTCCTCTTTCCTGCAAGAACTCTTCAAAATCATTGGAGAAGTATTCTCCACCACCATCAGACCTTAACCTCTTCAATTGTCTACCTGTTTGATTCTCTACTAATGCAAGATACCTTTTGAAACAATTAAATACTTCATCTTTATGTTTCATGAAGTACAAGACAGTCCATCTGCTATAATCATCTATAAAAGATACATAGTACCTTGATCCAGATATGGATGGCTCCTTGCTTGGTCCCCACACATCTGTATGCACCAATTCCAAGTAATCTTCATGCATAAATCCTTTCTTGGTATATGGCAGCCTGTGTGACTTACCAAATTGACAAGCCCCACACTTGTATATCATGTGTTGCTTGGATACATTAGGTATCCCAAGCACACATTGATCTCTGCTCATCTGCTTTATGGTTCTCTCTCCAATGTGACCCAATCTCTTGTGCCACATCTCCAATTCTGATAGGGTTTGGTCCCTATAGTTGTACAAGGCAATATTTTTAGTATCCTCAAGTTCAAAGGTAAATAGTCTACCTGACTTCTCTCCCTTGGCTATCCTTCTGAATCCATGTCTTGGATCCTCCACAAATGCACCATGTTGAGTGAACCTGACCTGTAGACCTTTTTCAACAATCTGACCTACACTCATCAGATTCTTGGTGATTGTTGGGACATACAATACTCTGCTTAGCAAATTCTGATTATCATCACTTGTTTTGACATTACCTACTTTAACCACTGAGTGTTTAGTGTCATCACCTGTCTGCACTTGGTGTTTGCCTTTAGGTTCTTCCAAATCAGAGAGTAAGGCAACATTCCCAGCTACATGGTTAGAGCAACCTGAATCAATATAGAACAAATGATCATCATTGATACCTGGTTTAGATGTCATGTTCATAATCAACAAGGAATCATCTTGATCCTCTGCATAATTGTTGTAATCCTTTCTGTTCCTGTATCCTCCTTGATAATTTCCATTGTGATTGTAGCTATTGTTGTAGTTGTTGTTGTAATTATTGTTGTAGCCATGGTAGCCTTGAGATTGATTGAATCTGCCTCTGCCTTGGGAATATCCTCCTCTTTGGTGACCTCTTCCTCTTTGGTTCTTGTAGTTTTTGTAGCATTCATCTGTAGTATGATTAGACAAGCCACATATATTGCATGGGGATTGATTATAGGGTCTCCCCCTACCTGACTTACCTCCTCTGCCCCTACCTCTAGATGATCTACCTCTCCCTGCATAGTTTGCTTGGGAGGTGGATCCTTCATCATCAACCTTCTTGCTTTTACCCTTATCTTTAGACTTCTTATCTGTATATAGGGCAGAGGGATTGTTACCTTTTGATTGCTCTCCATTCTTTGTGATCTTGGCTTCATGTGTGAAGAGTTGTCCAATCAGAGTGGTTAGATCAGGTGCTTGGATGTCCATGTACAAGTCCATTGCAGTGGTAAAGCTCTCCCACTTGTCATCTGCTTTGAGTCCATTGATCACTTGTCTGACTATTTGCTCTTCTTCAATCTCTTCTCCAACACTTGCAAGTTGATCTGCTATGTCTTTGACTTTGGTGACAAAATCTGAAACACATTGTTTTGATTGCTTCCTAAGAGTTGTAAACTCAATCCATAGCTGATTCTTTCTGGCCCTTGTGCTTGATGAGAAGTATGTTGACAAGGTCTCCCAAGTCTCTTGGGAAGTCTTACAGTTCCTAACATGAGGTAGAAGAAAATCAGAGATAGAGTTTAGAAGATATGACCTTGCCAAAGCATCTTTAGCACACCATTGATTAAGTCTCTCATGCTCATCCTTTGTAGGTAGGCCTCTGGTTTTGAATGAGGGCAATTCCTCATCTCCTGATATGTATCCATACAAGCTTCTCCCTTGTAGATAAGTCTTCATTCTTAATGACCATGCCTGGTAGTTATTCCTATCCAATTTCTCAATAAAGGAAGGGAAACCATCACCCATGATTACCTTGTTTGCTCTGATACCACTGTTGAATGTGATGGCTGGGTACAATCAGAAGATCAAGGTGGTGCTGCTAGACCTGCTTCACACCTGCCCTTTCTTTTCTTCACATATGGTTAGGAGACTCCTTGAGCTTCCAAATGACACCAAGAAACTATATATGTGCTTTACAAAGTGATTGAGTAATGATCAAATCAAAACAGATAAGTTTGAACCTTCATAAGTCCAAAAACTTGCTATTTCTGTAATGACACCTGCTCAGTCCTAAGCTCAGTGTGTCCAGCACACTTGCAATTGGTCTAATTCCTTCTGGGAGTATTAAATTAACTTAACAAGCTAACATTAGCAAGTTAAATCACTCCAAATGATAAACTATACACTGAGCATGATGTTTAGCAAAAATTAGGGACACCCCCGACTTTTCAGGAAACACACAGAAATATACCAGTGATCACTTCGACAGCGATTTCTCCCAATTGGCTGAATAGATTGCCTTGAAACTTTGTAGGGTTGTAGAATGCTTTGAGCTGGTTCCAATGAGCCCTTGATCATCAAATTTGGTTCAGTAGATCTTGAGATATGCTCTGTTGAAGTTGACAGACTTGGAGGTAGTCACTCAGAGAAAACACAGAGATATTGACTATGAATATATGTATTGAATCTATCAAATGTACATTCCCATTGGCATGTAGGATGATGCCCAATGGTACTCAGAGGTGTAGGCTAGGTAGTAGCTCTCACACACTCACAAATTAGATTGGATTAGCCTCGGGAAGAGTGTCACTTAACCCGCGACTTTTTCATTGACTTTTTATAAGAGTTTCTGAATGAATTTGAATTTGAATTCAAATTAAAGCTCCCTTGATTCTCTCCACTAGACTTAGGGAGATATTCCCTCAACTAGATCACCTAATTTTTCCACGACTCTAGTCTAGTAGGTATGATTACAATGTTGATAAAGTCACATGGACTTTTACATGAGATAAAAGTAAGAATCAATAAGACTAGGTTCACATGATTATTGACTCTTGTGAATGTATCATCCAAGGTTTCAATCTTTTATGCTTTCCAAGGGTTCAATAGTCCAAGCTTCATGTTGGGTCTTCAAAGGCACACAACAATGCCAAGTGTTAAGGCTTGCTTGCACCAACAAACAGACCTCTATGAAGGTAGCCAAAATGAGACATGATGAGTCTTACATCGCATATAAGGTTGAACTCCCACTAGGACGAGACTATCTCTAACATGAAGTACTTGTAGTGGATACCTGTGCCCAATCTTGGCACCTCTGACAAGCATAAGTTGCCCCAACTACAAGCAAAAATGATGCTCACAGAGGAATGCATAACATCTGCTCTCCTATAACTGGCTAATTGAAATCAAGCTCATAGAGAATGAAGGCACATAATGCACATGTCTAAGCATAAGTGATGCTCCACTAGGTAGCATAAGGCATACATCTCTTGCATCCTCAATATCATATGTCGTACCATCATGCATGTGCACACATCCACGACTCTCACCTGAGAATCGACAAAACCACTCATGATGTGGAGTAACATGAAAACTGGCTAATGCATCAATCAACAAAGCCATATGTGTGTCATTCAATGAACAAGAGGAATCCTGAGATGTACCGTAGGAGAAAGTGATATCACCATCACTAGCATAATTAACAGCCATAGACTCTCCTAAAATCACTACTTGACCGGCATCATGTGCATATCTCTGATATCCTCGTTGCATCCGCCTGAAGCAACATCGTCAAATATGGCCCTCACGACCACAATGCCAACATTGAAGTCGTCGATGTGATCTATGTCTCACATGAGTCAATGGACTTGCATACATATCACGTAGTCTCTGCCGTAAAGCACTACTCGTCTCCTCATACATAACAGACTCATATATAGAATCCACAAGCTATAATCAGATATTGGAGCTGACCAATGCATCTATATCCATCCACATGTGGGTGGGCATGTCACAAGGCCTCTCTGCATATCTATGCACATACATGTGTAACCCTGCACAAATCAATGTATGCCACATCGGAACTTTCCATCTCGCAAAGTTAGTGTCATCATATCGAGAAGACACCATGTTGGCGATCCAATAGACTAGCAATGTAACAAGTGACTAGAAAAAATACTCTATCCTCAATAGGATCACGCCTGCATATCCATATGCATACCTCACATCACATATATCCCACTCGAGAAGAAATCATGTGAACCACCTATCACATAACCATACATCTAGCATGTGCATAAAACCATGAGCATAAGCCTGCTCATCAAGTTTCCAAAGTGACAAAGTAGATGTGAAAGAATCCTAGAAAAATTCGATAGATACGTATGCCAAAAACTAATGGTAATGCACCTCCCACACAAAGATGAATCCTGCAAGATGCTCCTCAATGATTGAGGTGAGGAGATTTCTTGGGGCATGTGTTTTCTACGTTGTGTGGATTCCTCATTTTGCCCATGTTGTGGACCCACTCTATCAACTGCTTCAAAAAGGGCAGAGATTTCAATGGAAGGATATCCATTCTCAAGCTGTGAGGAAATTAAGAAGGCTCTTGCAGAAGCGCCGCTGCTTAGAAAAGCCGATTACAGTGGCAATAAAAAAATCTACATTACCATAGATACGAGTTTGACGGGCATAGGTTGGGCCATTGAACATGAAGATGATGAGGAAAAAAGGTATGCAAATTTTGGAGCTAAAATACTAAATGTTCGTCAAAGAGGCGAGCCTCATATTAAGCAAGAGCTCTAGGGAATAGTGACTACATTAAAGAATGATAAAGAATACTTACTTGAGGAAAATGTGGTGATGGAAACAAATTTCTTACGATTATTGAGAATGATCATGAATTGTTCCACTACAGACATTGCCATGTTAAGATGGATAGCGTACATCAAGTTGGTAAACCTCGAGTTTGTTCATATAGCTGGGAGGAATAATGTTGTAGCCAAAATGCTATCACAAGCTATATACGAAAACGAAGACTCGATGATTTCTAATCATGAAGAGATAGGTTTGGACTTTTATGCTTCGCATGTACATACTTCGAGCTTAGACAAAGCATCCACATGACTGAATAGAAAAAAGCCTACTCATCAGATTGAAAATCTTGAGGATAGTATTAGTCTTCGAGAAGAGGAACTCAAAAGAGTTTAGGAAGTGGGAAAGAAGAAAGGAGAAAAGAAGAGAAAACTTACGAAGTTCTAGTATGAATAACAGAAAGATTCAATGAAGATGAATATGAGAATGAGTGGAAGGAAATTGGAAGATACTTAAGCATAAAGTCTCCTGATCTTAGTTGGAGCAAAGAAAAGTTTTGTACCATTCAGAGAAAGTCAAACAATTATTTTTTAAAAGATGGACTGCTTTGGAAGCAAAAGATTGGAATAGGTAAGATACCTCAGCGAGTTGTAGGATGCAATGAAACTAGAGACAAGATTGTGTGAAATGCATAGGTCATTATTGGCCAAACATAAGGGAAAGATAAAGTAAAGATATTGGTGGCCCAAGATAAGGGCTTTCAAGGGACTTATGAAAAGATAAAGGAAAGATATTGGTGGCCCAAGATGTATGTAGATATCTAGAAATATGTGGCCACTTGCAAGACTTGCTAGGAGTACTTGAATGTCAAACACAGGGATGAGTTGCATCTGACATATCCTCTAAATATCCACTATAAGTGGGTTATCGATCAGGTTACAATGCCATTAGGGGTGCAGCAGATAAGATATATTATGCTTGCAAGGGAGGACAAATCATGTTGAAGGAAGAGCTATGAGGACAAAAACTATGAGCAATGTATGTAGGTTTCTACTAGAAGACATGTTTAGTAGATTCGGCTATGTTGAGAAAATAGTCACTGATAGAGGTGAGCTTGATGCTTAGGAAGCCAAAGAATTCTTCGAAAAATATGGTATTCGACTATCACTCACCATTGCTTACAATCCTGAAGCCAATGGGAAAATTGAGCATGGACATCCTCCAATTATTAACACTTTGGCTAAGGCTTGTAAGGGAAAGATAAAGAACTAGCCAAAATACCTTCCCTTTGCCCTATGGGCAGACAAAATTACATGCACTAGGACTACTGGATACATGCCAGCAGAACTAATGTATTGTCAGAAACCTATTTTGTCGACAGAGTCACATGCTCTAGCATGGACTTCTTTGCCTTGGGAGGATGAGATGTCGAGAGAAGATCTTCTAGTAGTGTGGATTCTTCAACAAGAGAAAGGAAGAAATCTGGTAGAAGAGGTTGTAGTTAAGCTCAGAGCATCTAGAGAGAGAAATAAGTTGCGTTTGACAAGTCCCATAGGTTAAGACCTAAAAATTTAAATGAAGGAGATTGGGTACTTGTCTATGATAGCTCATTGGATATGCAATATGAAGCTTGAAGAAAATTGGTGAATAGATGGTTTGGTCCCTATGTGATATGTAAAGTGTTTGACAATGGTACATACTCACTCAGGGAATTGGATGGACCCAAGTTAAAGGAATTGATTGCTGGGAAAATAGTTAAGCTATTTAAAAGGAGAGAATGAGGATTATGAAATAGTGATAGAAGAAGAGGAGGAAGAAGATGAAGAAGATGAGGAGGTTGCAGAAGAGATTGAAGATGGAGAAGAGAGATGAATAAAAATGGAAACCAAAGAATATAAATATATGCATATGTAAATATCAAAAGTGTAAATAAATAAGAAGAATAACTGAATATGAAGTAATGTGTGTGTCCAAATGCATGATTGTATATTGAATAATTAAGGTTTGTTAACATGAATGCATGTTAGTGTACATAAATGAAGATTACATGCATGATCATTTCTAATGTGTCCTTCCTTGCAGGTGTAGCTATAGTTACAGATAAAGAATTGTGATTCAACCATGAAAAGGAGCTTTTCTAATGAGGCAGAGACATCATCTTGGAGGAATTCAGTTCGAGATAGGAATGCAATTTTAAATTCAGCTAGAAATAGAGCTTCGACTCAAATTAGAGATAGATCTTTAGTACAATCTTTGGATGATGCCTTATTTTTTAGTACTTACTCCCCGTGCCTATAAATCCCTTTGCACACAAAAGAGTGATTGAGGACAGACCATCAACTAGAATAGATTCAAACCAAATCAGGGATACACATCCAGTTTGGCCTAGGGCTAGACCTATAGATCAAGCTAGAAATAGAGAACTGCCATGATCCAGGAGTGTGCCTTTTGACCCATCCACGTACTATGTTTTCTTCTCCACCTATCTGTTCCCTATGCCTACACATATTCGAGAAGAAGAAACAAAGTTCTAGCAAGAATATATCGTGAAATGGTTTCGAGAACAAAGTGAAGATGATCTGTTAAGTGAAGAAGAGATTGATGTGTATATTCGTGATTACTTATTTTCCAAATCGGTGGACTAAACAAGAGCTTTGGTATATGGGTTTCCATAAGAGTTAAATTGAATAAGACCAAAGGATTATGAGTTAAGAGTCAATGTTTGTTACTATACATAAGTAAAGGTGAATAATGTCTTCTAAACTTGTGATCTGAGGTGTGTATATATGTGTGTTTCATGATCATGTCTTGTTTCAGCATTCAACTTCGAAGAATAGGTGTATAAGAGAATTCACCAATGAAAGTAAGTTGTACATAATACAATAAAGTGTCTAATCGTTTTCATCGAGTTTTTTCAGAAGAAACAGGAATCAAATCAATAAATGAAAGACAGTGACTAAGAATGAAGAAAGAAGAGGTGATTGGAGGCGTTCAGTTCAAGCGGCTTCTAAACTTATATTGGTGAGATGTTACTGCTTCAGTTCTTCTTTTCTCTTGTATATATGTGTATATGTGTATATATGTCTATATAAAAAGGTTGCATGACTTGGGCATATGACACATAAAGAAATACATAACTAAGAAAATTAAGTAGACCAAAGACCTCATAAAACTATTGAGATTACATGTGATGTATAAGGATCGGGATTATGCAAGTAGGATTAAAAAGGGGACTAGAACTTTTGGGAACAAGACCTAGGAAGGTGAAGGGAAAACCTAAACTAAGTACCTGTATATACTAGTGTTTATGAACACTTGATGAGTGAGACGCTTTCACTTCTGCTCTTCATCTCTTGTCTGATCCAACCTTCAAACAGATTATGTCTCAAGAAAAGACTTTATACACCAGCTAGCTATCTATGTGTATATGTATGTGTTGTTGGGCACTACGATGAGCTAGTAGGCATGTGGAACTACCTTGATCGAGCAATCACGGCCATGAGCTAATGCAAGTTATGTCGTATGGCCTGACCTATATGTTGTCATGCACTCATACGCGTCGATAGGCGAGTGGAGTCACTTGGGCCGGGTGGTTAGGGCCACTCGCTGACGTTGATTTTGTATGAGGCTAACCTTGTGCATCATGTGCTATGTCGGATCACTAGATGGGTGGGCTAAACCTGGCCGGGTGGACAGGTCCATGAGTCACATCCAATTTCAACATAGGTCGATATGTGTAAATAAAGAATAAATAAATAAAAGTAAAAATACGAATACAAAGTCTAAGCTGGGATGAAGAATTAAAATAAAGAAAAATAAAATAAAAGTAAAAGAAAAATAAGAAGAGCTTTGGTGGGGGTCCGGAGGATGGGAGATCAATAGGGAAGGTAGGTGGGAGTTTCATAAATTGAGTTAGTAGGGGCTGGTATATGCATATGCTTAGGATGGGCTACTAGATCTGCTCAAGTTAAGTCGATGCTTGTGTCTATCTTCTTACCTTAATTTATGGCAAGTTTAATGCATTTTCAAGTTTTCTGGATTTAGTTAAACTTCTTAAAGATGTTTTAATTTGCTAGGACTACTTGATGCTTGCTTGTGTTTGTTGATTTCTATGTAGGTTGACACATCCAATGGATGCAGAGGTTCAGAGGGGGTGGATGTGGTTGCGATTCAAAGTTATACAGATAAATTAAAGAAAGAAAGCATTAATCATTCACAAGAGCTTTTCTTGAGGAGTGGTATTCAAAAGGGAAGAATCTTGCCAATATAGTGTTATCTCGAGATATGTGACTAGGAAGGAGGACTCTCATTATATCTTCAATCTTGAAATTTCTACGTATATCTGTTCTTCAATAAGAGCATGATTGATTAAATTTCTATTTGTTTGTTTTTGCTTCTATTTGTGATATTAGGTGTGGAAGTGTGTCATGAATACATACGATTGTGTGGCCATTTGTGTGTAAATGCTTACATATAAGTGTGTGAACTTTGGTGCATATGTGCACTTTGTATGTGAATGAGAACGTGTATGTGTGCATTTAATCATGTATTTACGTGCACATGTATTTTTGGTTAGAGTATGCACGGGATGAATGTAAAAATACGTATTTCATGCATATGTTTGCTTACGAATGATTAGACACATGAGTGTTTTTGAGAATGTGCATGTATTAATGTACTTATAATAAAAGCTAGTATGCAGGACTCGTTCGTATCTTTTCTCTTCATTTTGATATAGAAACTCTTATATGAGGAGCCTGGGACATCGAGAAGGAAGTGGGTAGAAAGAACTGCTGCACATTCTTGATGGAAAAACCTATTCGGAATCTGCACAAAAAGAGGGGTTCTGGATGCTCAAAGAATAGAGGGACCATATCTTCGGGAGAAATAAATCGAGATCGGGCTATATATGGCAGGCAGCTTCGTGAATGAAAAGAACACCAACGCAAATTAGCGGGGGACCAGATTTGGATGGATACGGAGAAAAAGAAAATGCGGCAACGGTGAATATATAACAGGCTTCATATACAAGTATAGTATTATTGTCCTCTCTCTCTCTCTCGATGGTTGCTACACGGATGCACACCGAGAAAGAAAGAGGGAATATATGTATGCTATGGCAGATGATGAGGATTGGGGGGGAGGTTTCTCTGATCTTCAGGGAACGTTCTCTTTTCTGTACAAAAAAAAAAACAAAACGGCATCAAGGGAGGTGACTGGAACTGAAGCACGGGAGAAAGAAAGTCATATGTCGATAGAAATACAGGTTGCAATGCTCATTGTCAATCTACTTGTCGTGGTTCTGTGTTCACACGAAGTGTAAGCAAGCTCCTGAATTATCCAGATAAGAATGTATTTGTAAATTAGTTCTGTTTTGATGTTCTTAGTGCACTACACACAGAAAGTACAATGTAGTTTCACTCTGTAAACATGAACGGTGATTAACGAATTAGCTATCTGATGCATTTAATCATAAAAATTCACTAACACTATGGTGCTTTAACACTTCTGGATTAAAAACGTTTCTCAACTAAAAGTTTTCTTGTGGTCAACTAAAAGTTCTGTTGTGGTCTAGCTTGTTTCCTTAGATCCAGGACATACATGTATGTCTGAAAACAGAATTTTTGAAAATGTTTTTTATGTAGTGTGTTTTGACAGTCCACAGAGTGCATGTATTTATAGGATTTTTTATTAGGTAGAAAAATACAGGTTATAATGAGGTGGCTTCAAAATGTAAGAGTGAAAGTAAAATGTTTCTCTCTTTTGGGAGAGACTTTGCTTTTATTAACAAAAATCATGGTCTACAAGGATCCTTATCCTAACCACTTCTTTTACAAGCTCTTTCTAAAAATAGAACCCTCTACATCGATCTATTTAAATAAAATATAAATGTGATTATTGATGTCCGCACATCCAATTTATCCATGCCCTATCACACCTTTCATGCCCTCATGAACCTTCAAGTGCTATATCAAAACACCAAAAAAATATTACTAACTTACTAAATTGGCACTCAAAAAATTCCTTATTCAACACAATATCATTCCATACTTCATACTAAAATCCCTCACCTACACTGATGTAGTGAATGCTTTCCACTTTTCATCCTCTCTCAAGCCATTGAGAGTGGGAGTAACAAGTTTTGCATTTCCTTGAGCTATCAATTGAGCCTAAGGTATCTTCAAGCCCCTTAACCTTCAAAATATACTCATCAATGTTAGTGCTTGGTGCTTTCCTAAGATTATTTAGCTCATTCAAAAGTTGAATCTTCCTTGCCTTGGTAGATGAAGAGTAGAATCTCTCCAAGGTCTCCCAAACCTTCTTGGATGTCTAGAAGTCTTGTGTATGCCCTATCATGATATTTCTTATGTGTTGGGATAGAATGAATATGACTCTCCTATCCCTTTCTATCCATTCATTAAGTTCCTTGACCTATACTTCAAGTGGGGGTACATTAGGCTTCGTCTATGTGCCACTCACTAGTCCCCATATTCTTTTCCCATAAGGTAGTTGTTATCTCTAGCATCTCTACTTGTGCACTATAATTAGCCATACTAAGCTCTAAGGTGCTTGTCTAGATTCTCCTAAAGTGTTTGTATGCTTTAAGTAAGGGTGCTACCTTCTAATACCTTATGCCTTGCAACCTTTGAACAACTTAATTCTTGATTTATGTAGCCCACAAATATTGGTGGAACTATAAGACTATGGCTTGGAGTGTGTCAACAATGCCTTCAAGAAAATAGTGACTTCCTTTGATAAAGATTTCTGGATTTTGAAGCATGCAAATAACAAAAGGAATAAGAAGAAGCTTGGATAACAATATGAAGTGTATTACTAAGTAAATGTACAGAGAGATAAGTATATGTTTTAGGGTTATGTGTATATGAAAGCTAGGGGGAAAACTTTTGTGGTGCTCCTAAATCTATTCACACATATCAGCAGAAAAATATGCCAATAGAAAGCTTCCTCTATCCCAGTGGTCCATCATAGTAGAATGATCCATTCAACTATGTGGCCTTTCATTTGACTACTCCACTATATCGCTCATTTTTCATGAAATTTCCTTTATTCTTAGACCCACCTTAGAGTAGTTTGGACAACTACCTATTCGTCCAATGTTGTCTCTTTGTTGATCCATGCTCCGACAAGGCTAATAGGTTGTTGAAACAATCTTTGTCAATGGACCACCTTCATAATATGTTAGAAAACTAGATATTCATCGAATTCGCAACCATTAATGTCCATCTTTAGCCTATATTTTATTGTTCCAAAGTCTACACTTGGTCCATAACTGACTATCTATAGTTTGTACAACCTTCATCCAAAGACATGTTTTTCACTCTATCCTTCCATAGAGACTAGTAATCCTCAGTCATCCACTTTTTCTTCTACACTTTGATGGATAAAGGCATAAGAAAATATTTCTACATTTCAAATTAATGAGTGTTCTTAAAATAATGACTTTTATTTTTCTCCTTGGATAGACCATGTTGTTTCATCTTTCCCTCTATTTTGGCTGTATAATATTTAGGAGTAGAGTTATGATAGAAATATTTATTGTGCCACATTCTTTCTCATCCATTCTTCAAATCTCTACTTTGCAAAATTTTGGGTCACCCATTATTGAAGATAATAATGAGCCTTCCATAGAAGGTATGATAGGCATTAACCCAGTTCTAAGCATTCAAAGTTGTTATCTGCCTTCTCCATGTCTAGATTCATCCTCTTATTCAAGGAGAATCTACACCTCTACACATGGACTCCCTCATCTTGAGATACATTTTGTTGTCAAGATTCGCTTTCATAACTCTTCTTTTCCTGCATTAATTACCACTTATAGTAGGAATCTAGTTTCTATGGATGCATCACACATATAATGCTAAAGTGCATGTAAGGCACTATCGCTTTTGGTTAAATTATTAGAATATTGTGAAAACAGCATCAAAATGTCCAAAACATTTATGCATGCTTGTTTCAATAAGAGTAGATAGCATAGTATCAATCATAATTTTATTTCTTTTTTCTCTTTTGCAAAAGATAATGACTAATTTTTATTTGAATTCCATTGTTTATATCATTAGGATTATATACATAGAGTTATAAAAAAAATCTTAAATTAAAACAAAACCTGGAAAGAGAAGAACTCACATCTTCATACGTATGGAGTCAAGACCGTCCTCTCCACATCAGGAAGACACACACATGACTAAGCACTCCTTAGAGTCCATATAGACCATGCGCCAATTGATCTTACACTTAGAGAATATACTTTAGACCATATTAGAGAATATTTGTAGCTCTAAGAAAGAAGAATCCATGTGTAATGTTATGACCTTAGGGATGGAGTTAGGCGCTTTAAGTGAGCACCATAATAAGAAGTCTCAAGTAAGGGTATTTCAGCAAGAGAGGCTAGGGGGTAGCTTAATGATCTTAAGCTACCACATTACCATGGCTCTATGAGTGTCTCTATTGAGATATCAAGCTCAACCTGTGATGATCTAGGATGATAGGTATCACTTTTTCATTCCTCTAACATGTATAGTGGTCATGCCGTTATATGTCAAGGACACTTCATTGAGCTTTACTTGATTTATCTATCGAGAGTGATGGCACATTTTTTCTTGCCAACTCACTCATTTGTGAACATTAGGACTCTTCCTTATGTATGTTTCTTTATATATTCCACTTGTTGTATTGTTGTTTTAGGTCATTCTTGTACATTCCTTTTATGTAATAGAGGAAGAAGAAGAAGAAGAAGAAGATCATTCTTCCTTGCCTCAAACTCTCTGTGTGATCCTCTTTCATTGTGAGACGGTGTGTGTGAGCTCTCCTTCTTATCTCTTTCCTCCTGATATGGTATCAGAGCCAGTGTGGTTGTAGAGAGCTCATGGAGAAGGCCGACAATGAAGAGTATGTGAGAAGGCATGGAGAAAGTGTGATTCAAAAACGACCTTAGATTGCTATAAAAATTGGTTTGAAGCAAGAAGGCATCAAAATATTTTTGAGAGTTATCCCTTTAGGGTCACTTGGTTTTATAAAATTTCTATATAGAGCCATCTCGACGTCTATTGCAAGCTCACAAGGTGGGGCCCATAGAAAAACCAAGTTACTTTGCAAAACTATAACTTGCATCTTATTTTTCAACACTCATATATTCGAGATCTAGAACATCAATCAATTTCGTGTATTGTTGATACATGAAAATTGCATTCTTCTAAGATCAAACTGTCACATCAGAGTGGGATAGTGTTCAAGCATAAGTACTACTTGTAATGTTTTTGCAGCATTGTGAATTGCTATAGAAATTGGTAAGAGGCTACTAGAATAACATTAAAGGAGAGAATGAAAACACTCTATAGTTACTAGAGAGGAATCCAACTATGGACCAATTAAGAGCATATGAGGAACGAAATCAAGGAGCATTAATGGTAATGTATTGGCGATTTCTTAGCATACAAGATAGCATGATTGGGAACATGCAGGATGCCAAGAAACCAAAAGAGGCTTGAAATAGTTTGGTCATATTGTATTAGACCAATACAAAGGCACACAAAATTGCAACTAAAGAATGAGGTGCATACATTGGTGAAAATGGGCATGTCGCTATGTGACTACACCCTACAAATAAAAATCATTGTGAGTCACTTGCATCTATTGGCATAAATCTAGATGATGATGATAAGGTGGAGATGTGCCCTCATGTTCTAGGAGATGCATGTAAGTAGATGAAAATATCTATTCAGACCAAGGAAAACATATCAAACTTTTCTTATTTGGTATCCATGTTGATTATTGAAGGAAAAAAACTTAGTGAGGACTCAAACTCCCAAGGAAAACCTAGTTTTGAGCAGGTATTCTACTAGGATAGAGGAAGAGGCAGAGGTAGAGGTTTTGCAAGTGGAAGAGGAATAGTAATCAAGACCAAGGTCAACATGAGAATCATGTAGAAGGTAGAGGATAGTTTGGAGGTAGGGGGAACCAAAGATCCCACAAAAATTTCCAAAGAAATGATTTAGGTAATGATAGTAAATGATGTTGGAATTGTGGTAAACTTGGAAACTTTGAACATGATTGCAGGTTGAAGAATCAAAATAATAGAAGACAACAAAACAACTATGCATCTACAAGTGGAGAAGATTGTGAGAAGTTGTTCATGGTTCAACATCATATGATGAATACGATGTTTGTTGATGTTTCAAAATTGAATGGTAATGTCTAGTATGTTGATCTAGGTGCTTCAAATCACATGACCAGTCATGCAAAATGGTTTAATAGTTTGTAGAAATTATCAATTCCTAGATATGTTGAAACACTTGATGACACATCACACCCTATCAAACATACAAAAAACATAACATTTTTCTATGGTGGACAAGAAGGTAAAATATTTTTTTTAATGTGCTACATGTTCCAAATATAACAAAGAATCTAGTTTCTATTGGACAAATGGTTGACGAGGAAACAAGGCTTGATCTTATCAATATTATCATGAGATAAAGTTTGTAGAGGTATTCTGATACTTGGATCAATAGGCAAAGTTTGTAGGATGAGTTGAGGACAAATCTTGATCTTATCAATATTATCATGAGATAAAGTTTGTAGAGGTATTCTGATACTTGGATCAATAGGCATAACAATTGGGAATGAACAAGTTCAAGACCATTCATGAAAAGAAAGATTTTATAAGTCTTGAGGAAGTCTTCCTTTAGTTTTAGGAGTTCTTTTTGCCAATCCACGAAGCAGCATATATAGAAGTTCAATATCTTAAAGAAAAGGATAGGATATCAATATTCCCAAGTTAAAAATCATGTGCAAATCAGGTCTAGTACAGGGACTACCAAATCTTAAAGGCAAAGATCTACATGTGTTTTGTGATGCTTGTCAGCTAGTAAACAAGCAAGGAAGCCATTTCCAAAGAGTGAGTATAGATCCTCTAGCCTCTTGGAGCTTATACACTAAGATGTATGGGGCCCTAGTAGAGAGGCTTCATTGGGAGGAGCTAGGGACTTTGTCACTTTCATTGATGACCACTCAAGAAAGGTATGGTTATATGTTATCAAGGAAAAATAAGAAGTGTTTTCATGCTTTCAAAAGTTTAGGTCCCTTGTTGAGAAAGAATGTGATGCACACATCAAGACACTGAGGTAAAATGGATGGGGAGAGTATTTCTCCAAGGAATTCACAAAGCACTTGTATGAAAATGGCCTAAAGAGGCACTTTACATGTAGGTACACCCGTAAACAAAATGGTGTTGCAGAGAGGAGGAATTGGCATTTGGTTGAGATAGCTAGATGTCTCATAAATGAAGATATGTTACCATTCTCTTATTGGATTGAGACTGTGATTATAGCTTGTTAATTGAAGTGTTCCAATAGGTGGTATGCAGAACTTGACTCGACACAAAGTCCAACAGGTGGTATTTGGATGTCTATCTTTTGTTCATTTTCCTAGTGAAGTGAGAACAAAGTTAGAGCCCAAGAGTGAGAAATGTGTGTTTATTGGCTACTCAAATGAGCAAAAAGGCTAGATGTGCTACAACCCTCTCTCAAAGAAGTATATGTGTCAAGAGATGTGTTTGATGAGTCAAGGTCATGATATGGAGACAAGGGCAAGGAAAAGTTGGATGAAGAGGATCAAGAGGAGTATGCATACTTTGATGTGCGGATTCAACCTCAAGAGTCAATCACAATTAGTGGACCAAGGGCTTCTACATTTAAGGTACACTCATATCATCACTCTTACACTTATGATTATGAAACATCATCCCCTACCTCAAAGTATAGAAGGCTCCAACAGACAAACTATGACACTAGGGAAGCTCAAGAGGAGTGAGAGGAGGAATGTTGGAGTTAGATGTCTACGGACACATGCAAACAACACAAGGTAGAAGAAGAAGAAGCTTGGAGCACAACACACAATACTGAATGTATTACCACTAGAATGTACAAAGATAAGTAGTCCATTATGGCAATAGGCGTATATACAAGCCCAAGGAAAAAACCTCCTAAAGAGGGAAAAAAGTGCCTGGACGCTAGTGTGTTCACACACATCACTACCTAAATATATCAACAAATCCCCCCCTAGGAGTGACGCGGTGAACAAGGAGTTGGCACTCATGTATAAGGAAGTACCAACCTATGTGAAATCAATCCACAAAAGGAAGTAAGCCCAAAGCTTTGCGGAAAGCTTAAAACTTTTCCCTAGGTAGAGCCTTCGTAAAAAGGTCTGCAATGTTCTCCTGTGTGGGCACATATGCCAAGCTGATATCTCACGTAGAGAACCTCTCCCTAACATAATGATAATGCACCTCAATGTGCTTAGTGTGAGCATGGAACATGGGGTTCCTCGCAAGTGCCAATGCGCTCTGACTATTAGTGAAGATGGTGGTGGCAGAAGACTGACCAACACCCGAATCATTCACAAGGCATTTGAGCCACACACACTCAACAATCACTGTGAATGTTCTCCTATACTCAACCTCATAACTAGAAGTGGCCATAGTAGGCTACTTCTTGCTCAGCCAAGATATGTATGAGCTACCAAGCATGAAGCAAAAACCACTAGTGGACACACAAGTGTCATAGTAGCCCGCCCAATCAAAGTCAAAAAAAGCATGAAAATCTTGCAGTAGTGATCCACCCTAGGATAAAACAATCCAAGTAGTCGGGTACCACTCAAGGAGCGAAAGATGCACTTAACTGCCTGTCAGTGCTTGACACCTTAACTGCCTGTCAGTGCTTGACACCTTGGCAATGCATAAACCTGCTCATATGTGAGACAACAAACTGAATATCTAGCCGAGTAATACATAAGTAAATCAAGCATCCAACAACATGGTGATAGAGAACTGAAGGGTTTTGGTGTGCAGAACAAGAGGAGGAAGGAGGAGATGCAGGGAGAGATAAGAGAGGAGAGACGCGCACATGTGCATGGGAGCCTCGAGACCCACATAATGATCTCTCTTGAGGCAATGCTCTATATATGATGTATATATATGAATATGGGTTGAAGATCACATGAACCTTACATCCCCAATAATCTCCCACTTAAGGATCAATGTGACCGTAAGTGGTAACATACACAAAGAATGATGTAGGACTATATAGTACAGGAAGAGTCTGGATCTCAACCCATACAAATAAGCCTACACTAACTGCCTCGAACAAGGTGTATCCATGCATCTCAAACTGTTCTAGACTCATATGGATGAGAGTCGAGCTCATACCTGATTGATGCAAGAACTGATGAATTTCCTACAAAGCTCCCACTCGCTCTATGCCTGTGCCAATCATCGAACAACTGACAACTCCAAGTGCAAATGCTCCAATAGCAACTGCAATATCTGATCTCGAGCATAACAACTCGTACAACAGACTCCCAAATGCTAATGAAACATGTGCTATCCTGGCTAACCTAAGCATGTCAATCATGCCTGTATCCAAGGCATCCAAAGTACCATCATCAAGACCAACACATCCTAACATATCTGTGTCAACATCTGGCATGAGCAAATCCAAGAATGACTGCATGATCACTAACTCATCAACATCTAAATCAATCATCCTATCAACCAAGGATGTGTCTAGTTGTGCGTCCCGAGAGCTAGTATGCTCTGGCATACACTGTGTATCATAAGAGCTATCCTGCACTACCACACCAAGTGTATTATCATGCTCCGTATGAGCTAACTGCACAACATCAATACCAAGGTCAAACTAATCATCTAACTTTAACTGAGTATCATCACAATGCTCTGCATGAGGATCCATATCATGATCTAAAGCACCCAAATGATCATCCAAAATATGCTCCATAAGAGCACCCATATGATCAGTAAAATCATGCTCTATATAGCCATCATGAGCATCTGAATCCTGCCATACATGTGCATCATGAATGTCAACAGACCTCTATGAAGGTAGCCAAAATGAGACATGATGAGTCTTACATCGCATATAAGGTTGAACTCCCACTAGGACGAGACTATCTCTAACATGAAGTACTTGTAGTGGATACATGTGCCCAATCTTGGCACCTCTGACAAGCATAAGTTGCCCCAACTACAAGCAAAAATGATGCTCACAGAGGAATGCATAACATCTGCTCTCCTGTAACTGGCTAATTGAAATCAAGCTCATAGAGAATGAAGGCACATAATGCACATGTCTAAGCATAAGTGATGCTCCACTAGGTAGCATAAGGCATACATCTCTTGCACCCTCAATATCATATGTCGTACCATCATGCATGTGCACACATCCACGACTCTCACCTGAGAATCGACAAAACCACTCATGATGTGGAGTAACATGAAAACTGGCTAATGCATCAATCAACAAAGCCATATGTGTGTCATTCAATGAACAAGAGGAATCCTGAGATGTACCGTAGGAGAAAGTGATATCACCATCACTAGCATAATTAACAGCCATAGACTCTCCTAAAATCACTACTTGACCGGCATCATGTGCATATCTCTGATATCCTCGTTGCATCCGCCTGAAGCAACATCGTCAAATATGGCCCTCACGACCACAATGCCAACATTGAAGTCGTCGATGTGATCTATGTCTCACATGAGTCAATGGACTTGCATACATATCACGTAGTCTCTGCCGTAAAGCACTACTCGTCTCCTCATACATAACAGACTCATATATAGAATCCACAAGCTATAATCAGATATTGGAGCTGACCAATGCATCTATATCCATCCACATGTGGGTGGGCATGTCACAAGGCCTCTGTGCATATCTATGCACATACATGTGTAACCCTGCACAAATCAATGTATGCCACATCGGAACTTTCCATCTCGCAAAGTTAGTGTCATCATATCGAGAAGACACCATGTTGGCGATCCAATAGACTAGCAATGTAACAAGTGACTAGAAAAAATACTCTATCCTCAATAGGATCACGCCTGCATATCCATATGCATACCTCACATCACATATATCCCACTCGAGAAGAAATCATGTGAACCACCTATCACATAACCATACATCTAGCATGTGCATAAAACCATGAGCATAAGCCTGCTCATCAAGTTTCCAAAGTGACAAAGTAGATGTGAAAGAATCCTAGAAAAATTCGATAGATACGTATGCCAAAAACTAATGGTAATGCACCTCCCACACAAAGATGAATCCTGCAAGATGCTCCAATCTATCACGAATGAAATGTGACCAAGTCCAAGTGAATGGAGGTAAGCAATGATCCAAAGCTATCGCACAAGCTTCAAGATCCACTAGAGCTCTTTTCTAGCATAAGAGCTATCAAATTTTGATAGCATCTCCTCTGTAAAATGGACTATGAACCAAATAAACCATATGGGAATCACTATCCACAATATCAAATCAATGAATATGTGCTAATAGAATAGCGAATCAAGGTGACAAATAAATGTGCAACTGAGATTCCAATCTGGATCATGTACCTGCAAAGAAAACAAAAGATACAAGTACCAACCAAGATCCAAAATCAACTCTCATAAACTTATGTGCAACCGACAAGTAAATCCATAACCAAGTGGCATTAACCAAGATATAAATCACAATGCCACTATACATCCATGATCGAACTTATGATGACATAAACCTCAAAAAGAGTATACCAGAATGTCATCTCATATACCAAACACATGACAAGATTATGCTCTACTCTCATATGGAGGAGCTACCACATTGATCATACATGGATAATGCCTTCAACCTCTCAGAATAAGAGCTTGCACACCAAAAAATCTCTTTCAAAGAAGTTCCAAACCAAAATGAAACTCCAAAAGCAACTAAGGTTGTTTTGGTGAAAATATGCTGCTCTCTGTTTTGTTGTTTCAGAGGTGATAACCTCTGAACCTAAATATTTTCTCCTCCACAAACCTCAAGAGCTTTTTATTGCCTACATATCGAGATAAAGAACACCTCAATCGGAGTAGTGTAGCTCAAGATATGCACAGAACAAACACCTACTGTCAATTTCACTTTCACATGCAACACGCCTGCTCTATATTTTGCAGTTTCGACCCTCTTGCACTCCAAATTTTGATATGTGTTCATCTACAACCTTGTAGAGATTATTTCAAGCTACGCATACCAAGTTGATTGATCTCATTCCAATTTGTAAAACTCAACTTATAGCCAAAAAATTGACCTAATGTCTAAGTGATTATAGATTTGCTTTCTACATTAGTCTAGGTTTTTCGCATTTTCGGCACTTTAGCACTCCGAACCAGGTTTGGCACTCTTCTGCGAATTGTAGAATTCTTTGTTAGTTATACATGGAATTTCAAAACGCATCAATTCAAGCTTTCTAGCTCAAGTTATGGCTGAAATACAGAACTATTATTGAGAGATGCCGACTTGCACTTTCACCTCGTGACCTAAACTTCCATTGAAGCTTCTTGCACACAAACCTTCAGCATGCTCTAATACCAATGAAGGGTTTTGGTGTGCAAAACAAGAGGTGCAAGGAGGAGATGAAGGGAGAGAGAAGAGAGGAGAGATGCGCACATATGCGTGGGAGCATCGAAACCCACATAATGATCTCTCTTGAGGCAATGCTCTATATATGATGTATATATATGAATATGTGATGAAGATCAAATGACCCTTAACATCATCAAATGCATCTCTAGCATCATGAAGACTCAATTGTAAATCTCTCTCCATAGGGGTGGCAATAGGCTTACAATCTTCAAGCCCAAAATGATGCAATAATATGTCAATATATTTCATTTGACACAAAGCAATTCCACCATGAATTTGGATAAACTGAATGCCCAAATAATGATGGAAATGCCCCAAATCATACATCTCAAATGAGGCATTTAAATCAGCATTGAAATCATCAATATGTTTTTCATGAGGACTAGTGAGCAGCATGTCATCAACATACACCATGATTAGAAGCACATCATTAGCACACTTAACATATAAGGTGCTTTCAGTTTGACTATTCTCAAAACCATGTGCAATCACATAGGCATGTATCTTTTCATACCAAGCATGTGGTGCTTGCTTTAAACCATATATTGACTTCTTTAACCTACAAACTTGGTTTTCATGCCCTTTCTGCACAAAGCCACATGGCTAAAAAATACACTTCTTCATGCAAGTCACCATTTAGAGATGTTGCTTTAATGTCCAACAGATGTGCATTCTAGCCATGATAAGCTACAAGTGCATAGATGCTATGAACATTAGTCATTCGGGAAGTAGGAGCAAAGGTCTCATCAGAATCAATGCCTCTTTCTTGAGCATAACCCTTTGCAACAAGCCAAGCCTTATACCTATCAACTATTCCATCAAGTTTATGCTTGAGCTTGTATACCCACTTAGTGCCAATGGCCTTCTTTCCAGGAGGCAAGTCACATAAAGACCAGGTACCATTTTTCATGATAGCATCATATTTAGATTGCATTGCAACCATGCAATGTTTAGAATTTTGTGCTTCATGAAATGAAATAGGTTTAGTCTCATGAAAAAGACTAGATGCACCCATAGCATAGAAATATGATGCAAAAGAAGCACTATGAGAGCCTAAAAAAGTACAATATGACAAAGGTGCATCTAATTTGCTATCGCGATAAGTCTGCACCAACCATTTTGGCATAGTTTTTGCCTCCACAATATCATCTCTATCATCAACAAGTGCATTATGTAACTCTGCATCAGAAATAGAATGATCTGCATTATCACTTGAAACCTACAATGGCTTAGAAATTGCCTCATAGGACCAACACTAGACTGTCCACCTATAAAAGAAGGCAACTAAGTATCATACATGTATTTGAAGCTAATAGATCTCTCCTTCGTACATGAAATTGAAGGCTGAATAGCATCTTCCACAAAAACAACATCACGTCTAACCAAAATGCGTTTAGTCTCTGGATGATACAGATGATAGCCGTTTCTTCCAGAACTGTACCAAACAAAAATACATTTTACTGCTTTATCATCTAATTTCTTGTGATGTTTTTCAAGCACTAATGCATATACCAGATAACCAAAAACATGCTGAGGAGCAATAGATGGCTTATGAACATGCCAATCCTCATATGGAGTGATAGACTGTAGTGCTTTAGTAGGACACCTGGTAAGTACATATGTTGCACACATGATAGACTCAAGCCAGAAACTATGTGGTAAAGCTTGACTCTTGACCATACAACTCACCATCTCCATGAGTGATCTCTTCTTTTGTTTAGCAATTCCATTCTGTTGAGGTGCATATGCAACTGTACATTGATGTCTTATCCCACGTTCAGCCAAAAATGCATTAAAGTTAGAAGGCATATATTCCCCCTCTCGATTAGAATAGAGTGTGCCCATTTTACGTGCTAATAGATTTTCAACCAAAACCAAAAGCTATTTGAAGCACATGAACACTTCGACTTTGCTTTGAGTGGATATACCCATGCTTCAAGCCATCCAAGATAAAAGGACTTGGATACTTACACCTAGACCACCCGATGATCAAATAATTGGAGTAAAATAGATTTATAACACCAAGTATAATTGGTATTAAAGCTTATAAAAATATGAAACTTGAGTCTTTCCCAAAGGATACAATGAAAATCATGGCATCAATTGTGAGGAAACAATTACTACTAAAACAAGATAGACTACAATCTACACACTACTTTCTCTAGGTTCTCATTACAAATGGTTTTTCTACAAGTTATCTATCAATGGTGCCTTCTTGACGAAGAACTTACGAAATATATGTGGAATAAATAAAAATATTTCAAATCAAAGGAAAACAAGATCATTTGTACAAAGCTTTAATCTATGTTATAAAGCAAGCACCTAGTGTATGGTATGAAAAGATACACTCCTTCTTCAAGGCCATTGGATTTCAAAATAACTATAGCAGATGCCAATCTCTACATCTATAAGCAAGATTCCTTACTTCTGTTTGTCATATTTTATGTCGATGACTTCATCCATCTTCTCATGAATCAAAATTCTTCACAAGTACTCTATGACATATTTCAAAACTCATTATTTATTGGACATGGAAGCTTCACAATTACATAAAGGTACCATTCTACCACAAAATAAGTATTGCTCTCATCTCCTTTCTAGCTATAACATGGGCAAGTTCCCTTCTAAATCCACACCTTTGGACCCGAACCCCAATCTTACCTTGTAGAACATAGTATCACTTGTGGATGTGCATGCCTATCAAATTTTTGGCTGTTTGATTTGCTTAACCAACATTAGACTTTGACATCACATATGCAAGCTATTTAGAGATCAATTTTCTAACTTGATGTCACTTGATCTATGTTGTATTTATTTGACCAGTCATGCATATGTTAT
>MU261159.1:15000-35000 GCA_020310875.1 Ceratopteris richardii | reverse complement strand
GCATAACATATATACACACATACACATACACATATAATACATATATACATGTATATACACATGCATATAGAAATATACATATTTTAGGTCTAGATTTTTAAAATTAGAGTTTTATGGTTTAAACATACATATAACTCAATTAAATTTATATAAAGAGAAAATATAGAAAAAAATCTGAATAAATAAATATATATATATATATAATAGGATAATTATATAGATAAATAAATATAAAAAGAACTAGCATTTTAAATAAAATAATTAAATATATATAATTAAATATATAAAAATAGGATGAATTAAGAAAAAAACTGAATATATAAATAAATATATATATACAATAGGATAATTATATAGATAAATAAATATTAAAAGAACTAGTCTCTTAAATAAATCAACTAAATATATATAATTAAATATATAAAATAGGTTTAATTTTAAGGATTTTAATCAGAGTAAATATATGTACACATACACATACACACATATACTTGTACACATATCTATATACACATATATATACACATATATATACACATATATATACACATACACATATATATACCCATGCATACACATATATACATGTTTTAGGTCTAGGTCTTTTTTATTAGGGTTTTAACACCTGTATAACATATATACACACATACACATACAGATATAATACATATATGTATGTATATACACATGCATACAGAAATACACATATTTTAGGTCTAGATCTTTAAGATTAGGGTTTTAGGGTTTAGGCATACATATAACTCAATTAAATTTATATAAAGAGAAAATATAGAAAAAATTAAGAAACAATCTTGAATATATAAATAAATAAATATATATATATATATATAATAGGATAATTATATAAATAAATAAATATAAAAAGAACTAGTGTTTTAAATAAATTAATTGAATATATATAATTATATATATATAATTAAACATAGTGTGTCTCACAAGCCGATCGCTTTGCCCAGAAGCGCTTGCTTCCAAGCGATAAGTTCTTGTAGTCTCAAAATATTCTCAAGTGTTTGTAAGAGCAAGAGAGACTTGGGGCACATGAAGAAGATGTGACCCAGATACTCAATGCTACATTCGCAAAATGAGACTAGATACTACCAAATAGGAAGAAAAATAAGTGATAGTAGAAATGATAGATCCATGTGTAGATATATATTTGAATATGGGACATCAACATCCAACAACTCATGCTTGCTCCCATATTTATCTATTCTTCTTGAATATGCAACCCTCATGGGGGAAGGACACTATGTTATGGTCTATAAACCCACCTGAGGTTTTTTAATGAACTTTTTGTACCAAAAGTATTCAAACTACATGGTGGAAACTTGTAGAAACGAGAGAATGAAGCAATAAATGAGGCCACAATATTATCTATTATCCATAGTGAAATAATCATCCCACTTGCATTGGCTCGACACCATAGCAAAAGCCCATGAGTTAGTTTCAAATTATGGAATGGTGGTATGTTGGACATGTGGCTCGAGGAAATGAAGAAAGAGTCTTAAAATGTACCACAACATAGAAGCATCAAGGACACACAAGGGGATTTAGCTACAATGAAGATAAATGTTTTGGAAGTTAATCAATGGATTGTTGTGGAAAATATAATTCTTACACACTTGTAATATATTGTACAGTGATCTTAATCCAAGCAATATATTGTTACATTTTAAAGATGAGAGTGTCTACATTACATTATGTGACTTTGGAAGAGTAACATGTTTGCCAACAAAAAAACATTTTCCAAAGTTATCAAATCTCAACATATCAACTAGAAACCAGTGGAGCCAAAAATCTTGGTGGGTTGCACCAAACTGCATATCGACTTGCCCTTTGCTATTCATTACAAGTGCAGAGACATCTACAATTGCAATACTTCATTTGGAACTTCTCAAATACATAGATTTAGATAGTTACCCCATTGTAAAAAATGGGGATTATAAGTTCAGTTTTTATTAGAACTAGCTATTCATAAAGATGTATCCAAAAGAGTAGACATACATGAGTTTCTAAGGGTATTCTTCAACCTTGTTCCTTATGGCTTGAAGATATCCAATTGTGATGGATTAGGACCATTTTGAAATGGATTTTTGTCAAGGACCATGTTTATTTATCAAACTTCTTTTTTCTTTTCATTCTATCATATTCAATTCTTCATTTATTGTTATATAATAAGTACTTTAAGTTGACGTGGTTTTATGAAACATAAAGTGCTAATGTGGATTTAATGTGAAATGAGTATGATGGACTTGAATGTGAAATAATTATGAAGGATTTTTACTTGATGTGATTATGATTGATGTGAATAAAAATGTAATGCTATGGATAATGTTTATTATCTATATATTTATCTTTGTATCTATCAATCAATCAATCTATATTACTATCCTTATATCCCGCATTCTATCTATTTATCTCAGAAGGTGTTAGTAATTTTACGTGAGAAAGACATCTATGGACCTAAAAATCGATAGTTGACTTATTACAACCTCCTCAACCCTTTAATTATAAAAAAGAATATAAAACCTTTTCTAGCACATCACAATAGTATTTAATTCACAAACCATACACATACAAATACTATTGTGAAGTAAGATTCAATGTTGAGTCAAATAATCAAAATAGATTTTATCTCACAATCATAGATTCACATATAAATACACATGATTTTGAGAAGTAAAAATTAATATTGATTCAAAGGATAACAATAGACTTTCAATCACAATCACACATGCACATATACCTACACATACTATTGTGAAGTAAAAATCAATGTTGATTCAAACAATCGCAGTAGATTTTCACTCACAATCATACACCAACATACAAATACACATACTATTGTGAAGTATGAATCAATGTTGAGTCAAAAAATCACAATAATTTGTGATTCACAATTAAAAAAATATCAATATTTTTCCTTATTTTTAATACTAAAAAACCAAATATTTTAACAAGATTTTATATCTTCTTCTTTGTAGAAAACCATTAGCTCGCAAAAAACAATGTAACTCTTATGAAGTAAAATGATGGGGGCATTTTTTTATTGAACATTATTGGAACAAATCTCTTTCAATCGAGACAATTTTTGACCGAAGTTTTTTCCTTGAAAGCTTTTCGATCCAAAAGGATTGTGATTAAAAACTGACCAAATTGTAGTGCAAAAACTATGCAATCCTTACGAAAACGATGATGTGCAACAAAATAATTTGTTCAAATAATAAGTGTCTACCATAAAATTTGATAATTACTCATGAATAATAGAATTACTGAATAATGAATAATGCAACCTAGCACTTGGGATCATGGTTTTTGTATATAGGGGGCATTTATATCGTTGGATATTTTGATGCAAATTGTGTCGCTAACCTAGACTGTTGTTGTTCCACCTCTGGTTATATGTTCTTGCCTGGATCAACACACATCACTTGGAAAAGTTATAAATAGCCAATAATTGCTCTTTCATCCACAGAGATCGCCTACCAAGCATCTTGTTTTGTAGCATGTGAGGACATATCGCTTCAACATATATTATTGGACATTGGCATTTGGAAAGTAACTTCTACATGCATCTACATTGACAATCAATCAACTTTGGCCATCACCAAGAACGAAGTCTTCCATCCTTAGACAAAGCACATGAACATCTTGTACCACTTCATGTGGGAGAAGATCCTATCTTAGAATATTTCTTTCAAATAATGTACCTCTCAAGAGAATCTGGTGGACATATTCAAGAAGGATCTACCCCTAGCTCCATTCTAGTGCATGGTGGCCCTCTATAGTACTCAACCTCTCTAAATGGATCTATAGAGGGGGTGTTGAAGAAATGATCTTATTTTCATCCCTATTTTCATTTTCTATCTATATCCATATTTCATTTCTATGAATGAATCTCTAGGTTGTATCTAGGATTCATTAAATTTTATATCTCATTTAGTTGTATATGGGAGTCCTTTCCATCGAATGAATGATTCTATGTACATCCAAATTTTCATTTTTGAGTTATATTCATATATCGTTTCTATGAGTGTATCTCCATTTTTTTATCTAGGAGGTACTCCATTCTATATCTCATTTATTTGTATTCGGGATCCCTTACCATTTTCTTCTATGTTGTATTCATTCCCCCTCAAGGGGAATTATCTCACATATGACATTTGTTGAGAGCCTCCTCCAAAACTAGATAAAGAGGTACACTTCCACACCTTGTGCTTGGTTAGAAGCTTGAGAGCTCACTTCATGCTCTTCGGAAGCTCAAACTTATCCATATTTTAGTTTTCCCATCTCATGTCCAAGTCACTTTCGAGTTTAGCATTCATTTCCATTTTGTAAATACATTTCCAATTTCATTTAGCTCCCACATGTGCTCTCTACATGTGAAATTTTGCAACCTCTTTTGAGAGTCGGACAATTAAATGCTCCTATTATTAAGATAATTTCCCAACCTTTATGGGTTCCAAATATTGATGTAGATCATTCTAATTCTAATCCAAATTTATATGATGCACTTATTATCAAGGGAGCTGACATTGGAGAGGCAAGAACTATGTTGGGCAATGTAGACTTTTAGAGATAGCAAGTTAAATGCATCTGTGTAACAGTGTACTTTTTCAAGCTCTCATAATGTTTCCTTTACACCAAATTGTTATGCAATGGCTTTCTCTAGTTTATGTCATAAGAATGATCCTATTTCTTTAAATAAGGTGCACAAGTTAAAAAATTGATTGGCTCCTATGCAATTAGAAATTTATGCCATTATCAAGAATGGTACTTGTTCTTTATGTGACTTGCCTCTTAAAAAAGATACCATTGGCACTAAATGGGTATACAAACTAAACATAATCTTTATGGAATAGTTTATATGTATACGGATATGCTTCTTGCCAAAGAATATGCTCAAGAAAAGGGCATTGATTTTCATAAGGACTATGCTTCATCATCCAAAGTAAACACTATTCATAACATCTGTGTATTTGTAGCTTATCATGGTTGAAGTGTAGATTATTTGGATATTAAGACTACATTTTGAATGTGATTTATTTGAAGAATTTCACGTATTTTTGCCCCATGCGTTTTTGCAAAAAGCGCATGAAAACAAATTATGCAAGTTGAAAAAAGCATTATATGGATTGAACCAAGCCCCATGTTCTTGGTATGAAAAATACTTGCCTAATTTCTTGCACATGGGTTTCAAAGTAGTCCATTAAAGAGCACCTTATATTTTAAGCATCCAAATGATGAAGTTCTCATTATTATTGTATATGTGCATTATATTTTGCATAATGGTCCTAACAAGAAGCAAAACATTGAAGTCAAGGTCAATTAGAATGCATCTTTTGAAATGTTATTGAAATGCTTTGAAATTTAAAATTGCAAACCTATTGCCACTCACATTGAGGCAAGACCTCATGATGTTGGATATGCATTTGATGTTGTTGTTGGGGGATTCTTTTGCAGAAAGGGACTTGAGTATTTTAAGGAGAGGGAAGAAGAATAAGAAGAAGTGAAAGAAAAGCACCAAAAGCTTTCATATATTGATTACAAATAGAAAATACAATGATGATGTCTAGAACAAGACCAATTGTTCTCTATGTAGAGTTCTTAACCCCAAAGCGTACACACACACACACGTTTACTAGACACAAAAATTCTTTATGCCACCAACCTTCTCTACACTGAACCTCCAGAACAATAACCATGGGATAGGATCACCCTGAATCCTCCATTGGAATAATATTTCCAACATACTCCATCTTTTATATCTCTATTTTAGAACATTTTTGTTTTAAATTATAACATTTCCATCTTATTGCTCGAGTTTCTTCAGCCAATGGAATCCTATGTTTCCAAAGACATGTAGGTACTGCTTCCACATCATTGTAAGGCCCTCCACTTATTTCCATAAAATTATCATAATAGATTATGTACATACCATTATCCATAACCAAGTGGCCATTGATATAGGATTTGAATCAGCTTCATCAATATTGCACTTAAGGGAATTTCTTTTCTTCTCTCTTATATGGCCTTTGACTGGTTCACCCAAATCACCAACTTGAGTGATCTCCTCTTTCCCTTCGTAGACTTCCTCTCTACTTGAGTTGTTTGGAAAACTTCCGTAGCATAAATATGAGTCTTCTCCTTGTAGCCAAGCCAACATGTTCTCTTCTTCATATAAATCAACCTCTAGGTTATCCAACATATCTTTTTCCATACAAATATAAATCGTCTACATCATGTTGGTATGTCTTTGGTTGTCTAGTCCTTCTTCTAAAAATATTTGTTGCAACTCTTTTCCCTCTTCTTTTACCCACATAGTTGCCTTACCCCGATCATGTAGCACATGGGCATGACTTAACCAAGGTCTCATAATCAAAAGTGGGAAACTTCCATCTACACATGGTAGCCATAAGACAACAATATCCAAGGTGAAGATGTTACCTTGTACCACACCTAGGACTCAAGGGACCACTCCCATAGGTCTTACTATGCTTTGATCTGTCAATGTTATAGTGAACATGGCAGGTCTTGAAGGTTGGAGTCCAAGCTTTTTCATAGTATGTTTAGGCATCAAGCAAATGCTAGAACCTCCATCTACAATAACTCCTTATAATTGGTGTCACTTGATAGTGACAGTTAGGCGTGAGCTCTTATAATTTGCAAAGGGGGCTTCCCCTATGAATATATCCTTATTCATAGCACCACTCTTTGCCACTAAAGTTGTTGTGGAGACCTCATCAATGATCTCCAAGAGCTCTTATATGAATTTTGCATCCATATTTATTAAATAAAAAATATTGGCCTCCTTTTTAATTGATTTGAGTAGTCTTGAAGCCTCAAACTCCTTTAGATAATGGACTCTGGTTGACTACTCAAACTCCTCATGCACCCTACTGAATGCATGCCCAATGACATCATTAATACCTAGGAGCTCTTCTTTTTTTCTTATATCTTCACATGTAGTGGTCTATCCTCATGTGTCCCTTTTTCCTTGTTGACTCTACTAGTGCCTTACTCTTGGCATATGTCTATTTGAGCCTTCCCCTTCCTTCTTGTCTACATTAAAAAAGGGTCCATTTCCTCTAATTGTACTACTCTCATAGATGGTGATGGCACATTGAATTCTTCTACAATGTTTTCTTTGTTCAAAGACATCATTTGTATGTGAGGCCCAAATGTTGATGTCTGGTTCTATGGACAATAATTGGTATAAAGATCCCTAGCCTCTGGGTATTTTGTGCAAGGAGGGGCTTTTTCTGATAGAGGACACCTTCTTTGGTAATGCTCACATTCTCCACATCTGAAACAAATGATTGGCCTCCTCGGCCCATTTCCAAAGTTATCCCTAGGTCTATGATTGTAAATGTTACCTTGACTGGGTGCAACCACCATCACATTAGTTGATGGTTGAAGTCCTCCTTGTACCCAATATGTTTGTGCAGGCATCCCTCTTGAATTACACTCTTGAGCTTCATGTCGAACTTTCTTGCATAATGTAATAAAGTAAGTCTATGATCTAAGGGTTTGACTAGTTCACACAGATCTGAAATGAGACACCGTTTGGTCACTCATGTGTATGGCCAAAGATCTTGAGATTAGACTTAAGCATAGGTTCATGTGCTTTGTTAAACAAGTGATCCACTTAGCCTAGTGGTTATCACAAGTGATTTCTAACACTATGATTGTTCATGTGCAAAGCGTAGAGATAGCCAAGGAAGTTTGGGAAGCATTGGAGAAGGTGTATGCTACCTCAACAAGGTCTCGAAAGATGCAACTCAAGAACGAGCTCAATAACAGGAAGAAAAGCTCAAGCCAAAGCATTAGTGAGTATACATTAAAGATAAAGGAGCTTCGAGATCAGCTAGCATAAGTTGAATGCAAGATAGAAGAGGAAGACATCATCCAAATAGCCCTCAATGGCTTGAGGAGTGAAGAAAAGTGGAAGCCCCTAATCACAAACATTGTTTGTAGAGATCCTCTATCAACATTTGAGGAGATTATACCAAAATCTTGTGGCTGAATAGGTTTCTCAACAAAGAGAAGGCAACAAAGGTAAGGACGGCCATAGCCAAATGTTATATGCAGGTCCAGATAGAGGAAGGAACTCAAAAGGAGGTTCACGGGGAAGAGGAAGAAGCTACAACAACATAGAATCTAGCCAACACAACTTAGAGGACAACAAGGACAACTCAAATGACAACACATATGGAAGAGGTCGAGGAAGAAATAGAGAAAGAGGTCGAGGTTCATCCAATCCGCATAAAGGTATAACATATTGTCATTGTGGTAAAATAGGACGTTATGCGAATGATTGTTGGCAAAAGCATGGAAGGGTGAATGGAGGCAACCAAAGGAGCCAAAATAACTATTCAAGTACATCAAGTGAAGGAGACAAGCAAACCATGCTTGCCATGAAGCATGAGCACAACAGCCTGTGAAGTGATGATAAAAAATGGTTTATAGATTCAGGTTGCAGCAACCATATGACATGCCAAAGAGATTTATTCTCAAAGCTACAAGCTCCAAGTGGAAAAAGATGTGTGGAGATTGGTGATGAAACTCAACACACAGTTGAGCATGTTGGAGATATCAAGCTTGGAGACAAGAAGGTATTGACTCATGTTCTTCATGTTCCTATTATTGCAAAGAATTGGATTTCCTTGAGAAACTTTTTCATTATTTGATGATGCTTGATATGTCACACCTAAACATGTTCATGATGTGTTTACTTGCATGTCTTCATGCATATCTAGCATGATCCATCGATTGCGATCACCATAATCATTGTACCTACATAAATATTTGAGTGAGCATGTGTATGGATGTATATAAGTGCAATCAAATACGAATCAATACATGTGAGAAGCTATTCATATTCATATGCATTATATATGTGATATATCATGCATGTGTGTATATGTATTTATAAAGATGTGTGCATGCATGTATCTATATATGTGTGTTCTAGAGCATGTGTACACATGGAAATGTGTGTGCTTTTATACATGATATATGTATGCATTTATGTGAATATGCTTGTACATGCATATATGTATATATGTGTATGCTATTGCACATTTGTATGTGTGCAGATGTGATAAAAGTGTGCATGAGGCATATGTTTGTGTGCACGTGTACATGTTACCGTTAGTGTCCATGTGAAAGGCCAAATGGCCACTCGAAACTTCTTTGTATATGTTCTTTAATAAAACATATAGTGGCCTGGTCAGCACAAACTGTAAGTTCGACCGCATTTTGTAAGACCTAAGAAGTCTGTGTTCGTGCTCCCAACATACTGTGTTTTCTGTGTATTCTGCAGACTCTGTACGGAGTACCGTGTGCGGCCTTAGGAGCTCGGATTTCTACTCCGAGGATATCAACGTGGAGCTTGCAAGAAGGAGAGTGCACTGTGGTGCATCGCCATCGAAATACTTCAGTGGTATTAGAGCAGTTCAACGCAAAAGCTTTGTTCCTTTTGTGCGAGTGAAGCGAGCATCCCCCCCTCCCAGCTTTCTCCAAGGCTTACGACTAAGGCAGTGACCAAGGCATACTTTGTCATCCGAGTCACGGAAGTGACCTTTGGATGTGCGTGAGGGAGGACCTCAATGATCAAGGAATATAGAGGTTCCCGGTACTTCCCCGGAGGTCGCCCATCCCAGTACTGTTCCCCCCGAAGCTCACTTAACTGTGGCAATCTCTTGCCACTAAGCTACACTCTTCTGGTGTCTGAAGAAGGGGAAAGACTAAGGTTTACATTACCTTGAACATGTTTTGGTCCCTCAAAGCTTCATTCTTTGCATTCAAAGCTTATTTCTGAAGCATTTTTGGGTTGTCTTTTGGAGTCATTTTGGAGTACTTCTCCACATAGTTCTCTTCACACAGGTCCAAGAACATCAAGAAGAGTGTTCTTTGTACTTCTCTAACAATAAATATCAACCTTTGGGGCTGTGTTTTCAATCACACTCGTAAAACTACAGGTTTCTTGAAAGGTTTCAGTTTTGGTGGGAGTAGTTGTTGCAAATTTATGCAAGTTTTTGGCCTAAAACATCAGAGTTGATAGACACTTATAGGTGTTATTGGCTAGTTTTTGGGCTGTGCATTCAGCCTTCTAGTGTCATTTTACTGCATATATTAAGCACATACACACCATGTACGCTTCTGTGGATACCGCTTATGTACGTCCATGTGGTCATTGATATAGCGGTTACGTTCTTTGCATAAAGCCTTTTACGTTTGATAAAGAAGGTCTTGGTGAGGTTTTCCTAACTGGGAGACACCCAAATGTTGGGGTCTCTTCGGTGATGCAGGTGGAAGACTTACCCAACCTCGCCATAGGAGATTTATGATAGTTGTTTGTAGGTGCTTGATAAGCCTGGTTTTCTTCTATTGGGTAACTGATTATATGCAGTGGAGTTAGTGATTCACTATGCAGGCAAACATGTCAGTACTTGTAGTTTTATGATATTTTGACACTAGTCATATGCTCATTTTGCAGAGGATACTCTGGCAAAAGTTTTCCAGATTTTTGGTTTTGTCAACTATATAGTGGTCGATTTACTCCTTGATACACTTATTTATTGGTGTTCAAAATTTTCTAGCTCCATTATCATTCTATTCAGTTCTCTACCATCATGGCATCAGAGGTCTCAGGCACATCCGGTGGATCAGGGTCTAGTGCTAGTGTTTTGAGGAGGAGCTATAACTTGTAGGGCAAAGACCATTTTGAGATCCGAAAATTTGATGGCACAAACTTTGCTCCATGGAAAAATCATATTAAAGATGTGTTGATTCAAAGGAGGCAATGGAAGCCAATAAACGGAATTTCAAAGAAGTCTGCTGACATGGATGAAGATGATTGGGATGATTTAGATGAAATGTCAAGGTCTACCATT
This sequence comes from Ceratopteris richardii, assembly GCA_020310875.1. Lineage (NCBI taxonomy): Eukaryota > Viridiplantae > Streptophyta > Polypodiopsida > Polypodiales > Pteridaceae > Ceratopteris > Ceratopteris richardii. Next base: position 24,081 of record MU261159.1, on the reverse strand, counting down.
CACTTGCACCTGGCAAATAATGTTTAGTTTACAGTATTAGATTGTGAAAGTGCAGAGGAGATTTGGAAGAAATTATGCAATACATATGAAAAAGAGATGGCATCAAATAAAGTCGATTTGATGAGAAAATTATATGACCTTTGTATGAAGGACACAGATAGTGTTGTTGCTCATCTAAATGAGTTTGATGCTATATTCTCTTAGTTACAGGCTCAGAAAATGGATATGGATAATGAATGAAAGTAGTATTGATGTTATGCACATTGCCATCATTATGGGATACATTTTGCACAGCTATTAGCAATAGTGCACCTGGTGGTAAGCTCGTCTATGATGACATATGTGGAGCACTCTTGAGTGAGGAGATTCATAGAAAAGCTATGGTTGGCACTCAGAGTGGAGATGCACATAATGTTCGTGATTCTTACCAAGGAAAGAATCAACAACGTGGCAGGAGCAAGAACAAGGAAAAGAATGGTCAATGGAATAAGAGTTGAAGTAAATCAAGGAAGAGGGATATCGAATGTCATTATTGTCATAAGAAATGACACATGAAGAAAGATTGTTATGCATTAAAGAATGCTAAAGGTAAAGCACAGAATGTTGATGGGCATGTTAAACAATTACTTGCACCATCTACTTCGACTGTGAAGATTGAAGAAATTAATGCTATTTTTGATGATGTTGATGTATTGACACTTGATAGTACTGTGCCACTTGAGGCTCTTATGGCTGATTCTCTTTCCCACACCTGGGTGCTAGATTTTGGTGCTTCTTTTCATGTGACACCATATATAGAATGGTTCTCTAATTATGTAGCAAAGTCTCTTGGTACCGTGAGACTTGGTGACTCTTACGAGTGTGATGTTGTGGGGATTGGAGATGTGGTTGTGCAATTTATTGATGGTTCAAAATTAACTATGCATAATGTATGCCATGTACCTCAGTTAACACATAGTTTGATGTCAGTTGATCAACTTGATGACCTTGGTTACAAGGTGGTCTTCTATGCTCAGTCCTTTCAAATATCAAAGGGCAATATGGTTATTGCAAAAGGAAGCAAATTTGGCTCACCTTATCCTTTATTTTTATCATAGAAAGAACATTTGTTAGTTGTTAGTGAACAGCCTATGGCTTGTATTTGGCATGGTCAGTTGGGCCATATATCTCATAGTGGAATGGAAAATCTTTCTCGTTATGGCTACTTAGTTCTGTTATCTTTCTCTCATTTTTCATTTTGTGAGCATTTTCAATATGGAAAGCAAGCTAGAAATGTGCATAGAATGCACATTGACTCTTCAATTCAGCCTTTAGATCTTGTTCATACAGATGTGTGTGGTCCTATGTCGACTAGGTCCCTAGGTGGTTCTCTTTACTTTGTCACTTTCATAGATGATGCTACTAGAAACGTTTGGGTATATCCTATCAAATGGAAGGATGAGGTATTCCCTACTTTCAAAAAATGGTTTGCTTCAGTTGAGACTAGAAAAGGAACTAAGCTTAAGGCTTTACGTTCAGATAATGGGGGTGAGTATACCTCACATGAATTCAGCCTTTTTTGTCAGTCTAGAGGGATTCGTAGAGAGTTTACACCTCCAGAATGGTGTAGCTGAGAGGATGAATAGAACTATTCAAGATAGAGTAGTCTCTATGTTGCATCATGCAAACCTCTCACAAGGTTTTTGGGCAGAAGAAGTATTGATTACAGTTCATTTGATTAACCTTTCACCTAGTATTGCCGAAGGTTTGAAAGTGGCGCAAGAATTATGGATATGGAAGCCACTATATTATGATCATCTTCGAGTTTTTGGGTGTGAAGCATATGTTCATATACACAAGAATCTTAGAAAAAAGTTGGACCATAAGTCAAGGAAATGCATTTTTCTTGGATATGGTCGAGAAGGAAAATTTGGATATCACTTATGGGATCCAGAAACACGATCAGTGATCAGAAGTAGTGATGTCATTTTCAATGAGTATAAGATGCATAAACAGCCCATCTATGCCGGTGAGCCTTCTTGCTACAAAGAGGCTATGCAGACAGAGGATCATGTCAAGTGGGAGCATGCCATGAAGAGTGAGTTGGATTCTATTCACAAGAATGGTACTTGGGATTTAGTACCTTTGCCAAAGGGCAGGACATCTTTACCATGTAAATGGGTATATAAGTTGAAATTCACATCAAATAGTGCTTCTCCAAAGTATAAAGCACGACTTGTTGCAAAGGGTTTTAAGCAACAACATGGTGTTGATTTCGAGGAAATCTTCTCTCTAGTGGTCAAGATGACTACCCTGCACATGCTTCTTGGATTCGTTGCAATGGAGGACTTAGAGCTAGTCCAAATGGATGTGAAAACTGCTTTTTTGCATGGAGATCTTACAGATGAGATCTACATGGAAAAACCAGAGGGTTATGTAGTTCTTGGCAAGGAAAATATAGTTTGTAAGCTTAAGAAGAGCTTGTATGGACTTAAACAGTCCCTTAGACAATGGTACCAAAATTTTGATGCTTTTAAAGTCTCAAGGCTATTCTCAAAGCAATGAGGATCATTGTCTCTACACAAAAAGATGCTCAGATGGTAGCTTGATATGCTTGATACTTTATGCCGATGATATGTTGATTGCTAGGAAGTCCCCTTATGATTTGTTAATTCTCAAAAAGAACTTGAGTCAGACATTTGATATGAAGGATTTGGGGGATGCCAAACATATTCTTGGCATGCGCATTACTCGTGATAGGAGCAAAAGATGCATATACTTGTCTCAAAGTGATTACATATCCAAAGTACTTCACAGGTTCAATATGCAGGGTGGAAAGGCATTGAGTACACCTTTATCCACATATGTGAAATTGAGCAAGCATGATTGCCCCAAATGAGATGAGGAAAAGGAATTCATGACCAAAATTCCCTATCAGACTGCTATTGGTAGTCTCATGTATCCTATGGTAGCTACGAGACCAGACATTGCATTTGCAGTGGGAATTGTGAGCAGATATATGTCTAATCCTGGAAAGAAACATTGGGAAGCGGTCAAGATGATTTTGAGATATTTGAGTTGAACTAAGGACAAGTGTCTATGCTTAGGTAGAGGGAAAGCATCCATTATTGGTTAAACAAATTTTGACTATGCTTGTTGTGTAGATAATCGTAAGTCTACATTAGGGTACATTTTTCATTTTGCTAGAGGTGCTATCTCTTGGAGATCTTGTCTTCAAGAATGTACAATTGTTTCCACCACAGAAGCAAAGTATGTTGCAGCAAGTGAGGCATGTAAGGAAGTGTTGTGGCTTTCTCATCTTGCTTCTTATATGGGTTTACCTCAACATGTACCTCGTTTGCTCATTGATAGTCAGAGTGCCATTGCTTTGGCTAAGAATCAGATCTATCATGCAAAGACGAAGCACATTGAGGTGAAGTATCACTTCATTAAAGATTGCTTAGCCATTGAGCGCATTATTCTTGAGAAGGTTCACACTTGAGATAATGTTGCAGATGCTTTGACTAAAGCTCTACCACAGGATAGCTTTTGACACTGTTGTCACTTGATGGGGGTTACTTGATTCATGATCTTACATAGTCACTTGTATTTGTATAACATGCCCATCAGGTGGGAGGTATAGTTTGTATACTTACACTCAGGTATTCTTTATCATTCTTTATTTTTCACCCATATTTACTTTGGCCATATTGGCCTTTAGTGGGAGATTGTTACCATTAGTGTCCATGTGAAAGGCCATATGGCCACTCGACATTTCTTTGTATATGTTATTTAATAAAACATATAGTGGTTTGGTTAGCCACAGACTGTAAGTTCGACCGCATTTTGTAAGACTTAAGAAGTCTGTGTTCGTGCTCCTAGCGTATTGTGGTTTTTGTGTATTCTGCAGACTCTGTGTAGAGTACCGTGTACGGCCTTAGGAGCTCGGATTTCTACTCCGAGGATATCGGCGTGGAGCTTGCGAGAAGGAGAGCGCACTGTGGTGCATCACCGTCCAAATATTTCAGTACATGTTGTAAGCATATATGTTTGTGAGCACGTGTACATGTTGTAAGCATAGTATGCATTGTTTATGTGTATGCATGCATGTGCATAAGCAAATAGTTGCAATTGTATGTGTATGAGCATATTTAAGATAAGTAATGATGCATGCATGAACACATTTAAGAGAAGATGTACATATATATATTATATTGATACGTAAATTCATATGGATTTGGAAGGAATACTATGTGGGGGATTTTCTCTATTGTTTCTTTTTCAAGAAGAAGACGGGTTTGTGAGAGGAGGAGAGAGATAGTCGATATGGGGGCATGTACATACTCGTGGAAAGGGAGACCCCGATGGAAACAGAAAAGGAAAGGAAGATATGTGGGAAGGAGGAGTACATGCACAACTCAAAGAAGAGGTGGTAGATGGCAACCGGCAGATGGAAACAAATATGATATACATCCAGAAGAAGAAGAAGTAGTGTGAGCATGGAACTCATCCTTTACTTCATGCACAACTCAAAGAAGAGTTGGTAGATGGAAATCGGCAGATGGAAACAAATATGATATACATCCAGAAGAAGAAGAAGTAGTGTGAGCATGGAACTCATCCTTTACTTCATGGCACAAATTCTGTGAGAGAAGAGGCAAGACTTGATTGTTGCACATGATTAAGAGCGAGAATTGTGCATCATAAAAATAAAGAGAGAAGTTGCGAAAGATATGGATGGAGACATGTGCATAAAGAATTCTTGATGGGGATGGCTGTCGAAGAAGAGGAACAGATATTCATTACAGGTGGTTGTTCGAAGTGAAGAAGAGTGCATGTGAAGGGGTTGGTGACTTCTTCAGTTTCTAGAGAACTATTGAGAAAATGTGGGGAAGACCGAGAGACCAGAGGTCTTGATGCTAAAAGGATGGAGAATTTGAAGATTTGCTTTCTTTTTTGTAATTTAAATTTTTGAAAGCCTGGAAGGAAGCACTTATCATGTTCAGGAATCAAACCTGGCAAGAATAGAGATATTTGGAGACAAAATCGATGGGCACAAGAATTGAATTGTGTACAATCATCTTGAGCTTAGTATGCAATTTATAGCAGAACATAATGAGATTTATTGCAAAGATGAAGATGTGAGGCACATCTGATGATGGTATATGTTAGCAATGCCAATCGCATAAGAAAAGGAGGGGAATGCAAGAGTACTTCTCATATTGGTGAGCTCGCTGCTGAATTGATGATGCACACGAAATTTCAAAGTGAAAATTAGAGATTAAATACCTTTGGAGCACTATGCAAAAAGTCTACATCGAAGGAAGTTGTGAATGGGTATGCAAATGGTGATCTAAATTGCATGTGAGTTTTCAAATATGGATTTGAAAGATCTTGAAATTCAATTTATGTCGTGTCAACCGAATTCCCTCAAATAAGATATTAAAGGTATTCACGGTGCTTCAGATTTGTTACATAAAAAAATTGTCAGACCCTTGAATTATATGGGCATGCACTGTCCTTGGTTTTTTGAAGTCTAGAATTTGTTTGTAGAATTGAAATATAATATTGCTATTATACTTATTTTGTGTGAGAACGTTGTTGCAAAGGGGCTCGCTTGGGTGGATCAGGCCAACTGTCGGTGTTCCAATGACGGCGCATGCAAGGTGCTTCAAGCAACTTAGGAGGTAGAGTTCCAATATAGACTCAAAGAGACAAATAAACTGAAGAAAATATGGGAAAAAAAAATAATTCATAATAAATGTTTATATGATTCTAATTGAAAACAATACTGGAAATAAATATATGTTATCAATTCATCATAATGTTGATTCATAATAATCTTCAATCCACATGCATATGTGTAGAGCCATGTCCATCATCTAGATGTGTGTAGATATCTCCACCACTTAGCAAGGGTAGAGCCTTCTTCTTCTTGTCACCTTCAACTCCTCCATGTCTTCGTCTCCTCCAAACTTCAACGCTTGCTAGAGCTCTCCAAGATTGGATGCCTTGGATTGATCTTCCTTGATGCCTCCAACTACATAAGGATCACTCACTGCTAGCCAGGCAGTGAATGCTTTTGCCTTTATATTTCGAAGCAGAAGAAAAGGTTACATGTCAGCCCAAACTCTTCAAAAAGAGCCAATCAAGCCTCTGAAGACTATAAATGGAGATATAGATCATGTAAGTCAAAGAAAATGGAACTTTGCTTAGAGCAATATCGAAATCCCCAATAGGAGGAAATCCAAAAGAATATCAATCAAATGCACCATCTCAATCAAGATGAGCAGGCTTCATTAAGAGACAAAGCACTGAGTTGATCCGTTGGTAGAGCTGTTTGGGCATGATGCAACACTTCCATGGCCTCCCTTACTTTAGCTTTTAATGCCTCTGGAGACTCCAGCAAATGCAATACCTCAGTCTCATCCATATTCCAACAGCATGCCAGTGACTTTTCCAGCATGATCATGTTCAATTTGATCAACTAATGGATACAATTGTTCTCCCAACATCAACCTATGTTGATCAGCAGGGGCTGATGCAATTGGTATTGGTTGGGGAGACTCAGCTGATGGAACTGGCATTCCTCCAAGCTCCAGAGGGACTTGCGGCATTGAATTCATCATTTCTTGTGGAGGAACAGTATCTAGGGTGTTTCGAGCATTTGGCATACAACGCAATCCCCAATTATTGTTGCGTAGGAACTGCTGCGCTTGCTGCTGCTGCTGCTGTTGTGGTGGATTGCCACGTCTTCCCATGGGTCTGGGCCCCTGTTTTCCTTGCCTTTGTACCATATTGGGTACATAAAAATTAGGCATTGGTGTTCCACTAGGCTGTAGTCCTGTAAATACCTGCTAATGATGCCCATATCCAGCAGGCTGTGATGGTATCAAGCCATGAGGGGGTTGACCATAGATAACTTGTTGCCCTATGCCTGGAGCACCTGCATGAAATCCTGGCAAGCTAGTGGGCACAGCTGCACCAACACCCACTGGGGAGTGCAATTGAGCGAATTGGACTTGGAGTCTTGCTCTTCTCTCTTCTTTTGTCTGCGCAGGTGCAACATATAAAGGCTTGCTAGCTATCATCTTCCCATTCATTTCTGAGACTGCTCGTGTTGCCTCATCTGATGAACTGAAGGCCACAAACCCTGAGCCCTTGCTTTGACCTTGTGGATCCTTCATGACTTTGCAAGAAGTAATCGTCCCAAATTCTGAAAACAAATCTCTTAGTTTTTCGTCGTCAATGGCATCATCCAAGTTCTTCAAGTACAGATTGACAGCCTGACACCTCTCAAGTCTGGCTTTCCTGTCTTGTTCAAATTTGGCTTTTAATTCTGCCTCTCTCTCCAATTTTCTCTGTGCTCTCCCAACATACCACTCCTGATCATTGAAGGTAGTACCATTCAAAGCCTCAACTGCCTTTGCGGCATCTTCTGGCCGATCAAAATTGACAAAGCCAAAACATTTTGACTTTCCATCTGCATCTGTCATTATTACAGCACTGCTAATTATGCCATGAACACCAAATATTTTCCTAAGGTCCTTATCAGTTGTGATTTCTGAAAGGTTCTTAACAAAAACATTATTGAATCTAGAACTGCCACTGTCCTTTTCTCTTTCCTGGCTTCTTATGAAAGGCCCAACATAAACCTGCTTGTCGCATAACAGCATTCCATTAACCTTCTCTATAACATTCTGTGCTGAACTCTCTTGCTCAAACTGAACAAAGCCGTGCCCCTTTGACTGGCCATTCCTATCAATGGCCACTTTACAGAAGAATATGGGGCCAAATGCAGAAAAAGTATCATATAATGCCTTGTTATCAATACTCCTATCAAGATTTTGGATGAATATATTTCCAGTTCCACTCTTCCGAATGCTAGGATCACGATCAGAAAACATTATCCTGACTGGTTTTCCATTTATGGGAGTATAATTAAGCAATTCAAAAGCCCGGGTTGCATCTTGTGGAGAGTTGTAGTTGACGTAGGCGTAGCCAAGTGACCTCTTCGTGATAAGGTCTTTGCAAACGCGGACGGAGAGGACAACACCAACTCTACTGAATATTTCAAATAGCTGAGTTTCAGTAACAAAATGGTCAAGATCGCCAACATACAAAGAGGCGGACCCAAACTGACTTGCTCCACCGATGGGAGTCGCTGCCTGCGGAACCAATGGAGGTTGGGCTTGCATGGTAGCCATGCCTTGTCTTCTAAAGAGGAAGCTTAAAACGCAGGTGACGCAAAAGACCCTGTTCGATTCGCAGAAGATCACGTCCCACCGGGAGATCTAGTGTGACACAAAGAACGCAAAATTGCAGAATGTACGGGAACGCGAAGGCGTTAGCGCGAACTCTCTCACACACACGTACGCACGCAGCCAAGCTCCCACAGGCAGGCTGGTAGAATGGAAGGCAGGCTGGTAGAATGGAAGAAGACTGTTGTCGAAATTGTCTTTATATTATTGACCTCACGGTAATGCTTTTTAGGAAAAGCAAAAACATGTTTTTCAAATAGTGAAAGCTTCATGCGTGTGTGCTTTTTAATAAAGCTAACGATCCAAAATATGAATGGCATGCGAATTGAGTCAAAAAGCATAAATAATAGGGATAGGACTTTGATTGCGCAAAATATGCTTTTCATTAGTTTTGTTTTGATTTAGTTTGTTTTGTTTTATATTGTTTTGATTATCATAATGGTTTAATTCTTTTGCTTTTGAATTAGGTGGTTTCACACTTGTAGTTTTTAGGGTTCACATGGATGAAAATATATAGAATATGGGTATTTCAAGATAAAATTTGTATATTTTCCATTCTTCTCAAGATGAAGTAAATGATCTCAACAAATTCTATTTGGAAGGATTTCGATATTCAAATGGACGGGTCAAGTTGTATAATACTAATTCATATTTTGGACTTGTACTTGATGTTTGTGTTCACACTTGCATGATTGGATTTCTTTCACTTGGTTAAATAAAATTTCAAACTTGTTTTTCAAACTTGATACTTCATAATTAATCAACTCTTTCAGTAAATTACACATTGTTTGATTAGTATCAAAAAATTCACCTATTGTTTTATTTAGAGATAAGACCGTCT
>MU261158.1:92500-102500 GCA_020310875.1 Ceratopteris richardii | reverse complement strand
TCTCTCTACATCCCGACATTTTCCCATAGTATTTATAGGCAAATATGTACAAACTTATGACTAAACATAAGTATAAGTGACCCACGTCTTAACTAATGTACATATGTGTACATTTCTTTCAACCTATGAATGTAACCATCTTCTAAGCTTCAAGAATTGATCTTATCTCCATCCTTTGATTGGTCTGCACCAACAGCTCCCCCTCAATCATGAATTGAGCTTTCTCTTATCTTCTTTATGCCTGCCATGTCGTTAAACTTCTGTAACTTTGGTCCATCCAAACTTTTTGTAAGCATATCAACTATCTGATCTTTTGTTGAAGTATGTATACCTTCAATCTCTTTATCCATCACCTTCTCTCTTAGAAAGTGATACAGTATCTCAATGTGTTTGGTCTTGGCATGAAAAACAGGATTAGCAGCTAGATATAATGAACTCATGTTATCTCCATAAATGATAGGTATGCTCTGTATAGTGTCAAAACTCTTCATGAGAGTCTTAAGCCATATCACTTCCTTTGCAGCTTCAACCATGCCTTTGTACTCTGCGTCTGTAGAGGACAAAGCAACTGTATGTTGCTTCTTTGAACACCAAGAGATTAACTTATCTCCCACATAACATATGTACCCATAGGTTGACCTTCTATCATCTGGATTACCTGCCCAATCTGCATCACTATAAATTTTTAATATTTGTATCTGATGTAAAACCATAATACAAACCCTCTTTGAGTGTACCCTTAATGTACCTCAACACTCTTTGACCTGCAATCCAATGTTCTTTCCTAGGGCAATGCATGAATTGAGACAACACCCCAACTGCATATGATAAATCAGGCCAAGTTAATGTAGCATAGATAAGACTACCAACCAAACTCTGATATTGTTTCATGTCCTTGAACTCTTCACCTCCAAATCTGCTCAATTTGTGATTCACCTCCATTGGATTAGGTGCTACTCTGCAATCATTCATTTTAAACTTGATTAACGAATTCTTCAAATACCTTTCTTGAGTCACATACACTCCATGTTGAGTGTATGAAATCTCCATGCCCAAGAAGTATGATAAATCTCCCAAATCACTGATTTTGAATTCTTTCTCCATTTGCTTCTTTAGGCTTTGAATGCCTTTCTCATCTGTACCTGTAAGAAATATATCATCAACATATATGCACATGTAAATGAACCCATCATCACTTGCTTTAACAAGCAAGCTACTATCTGCCTTAGATACTTGAAATACAAGTTCCTTTAAGAACTTTACAAGCCTATAGTTCCATGCCCTTGGGGCCTGCTTCAAGCCATATAAAGCTCTCTTGAGCTTACACACATGATCTGGATATCTTCCATCTCTGAATCCTTGAGGTTGCTCCATGAAAACATCATCTGAAATATAACCATTCAAAAAAGCATTCTTCACATCTAATTGACACAATTTCCAACCTTTACATGCAGCAATTGCTATAAGTGTTCTGATGTTTGTCATCTTTGCCACAGGACTATAAGTCTCATCATAGTCAATACCATATGTCTGAGCAAACCCTTTTACAAGAAGTCTAGCTTTGTACCTAGACACACTTCCATCTGCAAATCTCTTTGTCTTATAAACCCACTTACATCCAATGATCTTCTGGCTATTTGGTTTTGGAACCAAATCCCATGTTTGGTTTTCCATCAATGCATCATATTCTTCCTGCATAGCTTTTTCCCAAATTTCTTTACCTTTTGCCTCTTCATATGTAGAAGGGTCTTCATCTGCTTTAATCATGTATGCATAATCCTTAGTAGTCAAGAATGAAGTATCATAGCTATACCTTGTAGGTTGCCATTTGTGCCTTGTAGTCCTCCTGAGTTCTCCACTTCTTGAGGTTTCTGGTTCTTCACATTCAGGATCAAATCTTGGTATCTCTTCAACTTCAACCTGCACTTCATTATTCTCTTGTTCATCAAATATCTGAACCTTTGATTTCCCTTTCCTTTGACTCACAATTTCTTCATCATCTGTATTAATATTGATAGTACCTGCATACCAAGTACCTTGCTCATCAAATGTAACATCTTTTGATACAAGAAAATGTTTTGTGGATGGATTCCACAACCTCTATCCCATCTGCTTATCATCATAACCAATAAACACATATTTTTCAGCTTTAGGTTCCAATTTTTGCCTTAATTGTGATGGCACATATGCATAGGCCAAACATCCAAATACTTTGCAATGGTCTAATGTAGGTCTCTTACCCCACCATGCCTCATATGGTGTCATACCCTGTAAGGCTTTACATGGTAGCCTATTGACCAGATAAGTGGCTGTATTTACAGCCTCAGCCCACAAATAATTTGGGCAATTTTTCTCCTTCATCATGGATCTTGCAAACTCAACAAGAGTCCTATTCCTCCTTTCTGCTACACCATTTTGTTGAGGAGAGTACCTGCAAGTAACCTCCCTTTTTATACCTGCATTCCACAAGTAATCATTGAACTCATTAGAGAAATACTCTCCCCCTCCATCAGACCTTAGTGTTGATGCAGATCAATCACCAATTGAAGGCTTGGAAGATTAAAGGATGAAGGAAGAATCAATTCTTAAAGTTTGGAAGAAGATTACATTCAGAGGATAAGAGAAGTGTACACAAATGTACATTAGTATAGTCATAGCTGACTTAGATCTTTTGTTTAGTAAGAATCATGTACAAATTTATCTATAAATACTTTGAGACAAGTCGGGGCAAGTATGAGAGCATACGTGACAATAGTTAGAAGTCAAGAATGAGGAAGTTAGATGTCATGAGATAGAGAAAAAGTTAGTTGAGTTCTCTCTCATCACTCAACTGAAAATTTTTCTGAGTAATCAAAAATATTGCGCCCGATGTTTCTGCGTGTTCTCCTTCTACAGTAGATCAATTGTGAAATGTTTTTGTACAAGTCTAAGTTGAGAGTTGCTTGACCTCTGTACAAAGTTTTAGCTTCCAATTGTAATCAGGCTTAGAGAATTAAGTGTAGGAACATTCATATGTGAAGTGTATTCATAGGTTCCTAAAACAGGCGTAGATTTCGAACTTAATGTTTTGATCATTTCTCCCAGCACAGTTTAAAGTTTTGCATGAGTGAGGGCTTAATCTTTAAGTTGGAAGATAAGCTACTCATGTCTAGAAGCATTTTGGAAAACGGGTTCTATTCAAGGAGAACCAGGTCTTAAAAGTTACAGGTGTAAAATCGACTGTTCTGAATGACAGTTTCTAACATAGGTAACTTGAGAAGTTAATTTCTCAAGTTATACTTAATCTTTTGAAGTAATTCAACTTGGAGTAGATGCGCAATCTCTAGGAGATACTTCGTACAAAGTTTCATCAAAAACTTTACATGTTTGATAGGTCAATGTGGAGAAATAGTGCAGCAGACTTTTCTGTGTTTCATCTTCTTCACAGATTTGTTAATCCTTTGATAGTTAGTAATTGATCCTCTAAATTAGTGGAAGTTTTTGACTTACTCTTGGTATAGAGGTGCTCTAATCACAAGAGTAGGTTGTTCTTTTGGAGATTAAAACTCTCCATCAGTGGTATCAGAGCAGGAGACATCAAATTAAGGAAAGGAGGATCCCGACTGCTGCAGATTCAAGAAATTCAACACTTGAAGGACTAAGAAGTGAAAGCTTGGAGTCAAAGCTTGAGGAGAAGACTATTTGACATCAAGAAAGGCAAAAGGAGTCTAATTCGAAGTAAAGGTACATACATTGTTTGTAAAGCTTGAAGATTTCAATACACAGGTGGACACAAGATGGGAGAAAGCTTGCTGATTGATAAGCTAGATAGGGAGAACTATCCAGCATGGTCCATGAGGATGGAAGCAAACCTCATGAGCAAAGATCTTATATCATTTATTACAGGAGATGAAGAAAAACCAGAGTTTGCAGATCCTAGTATTCCTACTAGGGAAGAGCTTGCAATGTTGAAGACTTGGATGAGAAAGGATGCTCAAGCAAGGAGTATCATCTACATGGCTGTAAATGATTACCTTTTACCTCACATCAGAGGTTTGGAAAGTGCTACAGATGTTTGGAATGCCTTGGAAGAGCATTTCCAAAATACAACTAAGTCAAGGAAGTCATCACTATGGGCTGAGTTCACAACCTTCAAGAAGAAGAGCTCACAGTCAATTTCAGATTATGTGGCAAGAATGAAAGATATTGCAGATAGCTTGGGAGCAGTGGATGAAGACATTGAAGAGGAAAAGTTGGTAAGACAAATACTTACAGGTTTGAGAGGAGATGAGAAGTGGAAGCCTTTTATATTGTCCATAGAATTGTCACTTGATCACTTTACTCCTGATCTTAATCAATTGCTAGGACACATGCTAACCTTTGAGCAGGATCTTAAAGGAGACAATGATAGAAGTACAAGTCAAGCTATGTACTCCAAAGACAAGAAAAAGAATGGCAAAGGAAAGCAATCAAATGATGATGAAGGGAATTCAAATCAAGCTAACTTCACAAAAGGAAAGATGAATTTCAGAGGTAAAGGAAGAGGAGGTAAGAACAAAGATAATGCTAAAGCTTGTTGGATTTGTGGCAGAACAAATCATTTGGCAAATGATTGTTGGTATAACAATCAAAATGGTGGAAGCAATAATCAGAATTATAATCAAAGAGGTAGAGGAGGCAGAAACCAAAGAGGCAATTTCAGAGGAAGAGGAGGTAGGACATCATATGGTAGAGGAGGTGGAAGAAACTTCCAATCTCAGTCCTACAACAATAATTATTACAATTATGCATCAGATCAGAAGGATGACATGACTCTTATCTTGAATGCAACTCATGAATCAATGGGAGAAGATCAAAGAGTGTTTTATATTGACTCAGGATGCAGCAACCATCTGAGTGGGAATCTATCTTTGATGACTGATATGGAAGCAAGGGTGAATGGACATACAGTTCAGACATGTGACAATACCAAACATAAAGTGGAGAGCATTGGATCAGTGAAGACAAAGAGTGGAAGTACACTTCTGAGCAAGGTACTTTATGTTCCTACTATTCCTAAAAATTTGATAAGTGTAGGGCAAATTGTGGAGAAAGGATATGAGGTAAGATTCACAAATGATGGTGTTTATGTACAAGATCCAAATCAGGGATATAGAAACATAATTGCAGGTAAAAAGGAAGGAAGATTGTTCACTCTCAAAGTCCAAGGTAATGTGGGACATGCATTATTTACCTATGGAAGTCAAAAGGTATCTGAATTAGACCTATGGCATAAAAGGCTAGGTCATTTCAATGAGAGAGCTATAAAGGAGATGTCAAAGAATCAGGTGGTGCTTGGATTGCCAAATATTGAAGGGCAACATATGGTGTACAAGTGTGAAGCTTGTCAATTAGGTAAAGCACATAAGAGTTCTTATAACAAATCAGGGTACAAGTATTCAAATATGCTTGAATTGGTTCATACAGATGTATGGGGTCCCTCAAGGGACTATAGCATAAATGGATCCAGATATTATGTGTTGTTTGTTGATGATGCAACCAGGTGGATTACTTTGTATGTAATCAAGGATAAATCAGAAGTTTTCAAGACATTCAAACATTTTCATGCCTATGCAGAAAGGATCACAGGGCAAAAGCTCAAGAGATTAAGATCAGATGGAGGGGGAGAGTATTTCTCTAAAGAGTTTGATGATTATTTGTGGAATGCAGGTATCAAAAGAGAAGTAACTTGCAGGTACTCCCCTCAACAGAATGGAGTAGCAGAAAGGAGGAATAGGACTCTTGTAGAGTTTGCAAGAGCCATGATGAAGGAAAAGAATTGTCCAAATTACTTATGGGCAGAAGCCATTAACACTGCAACATATCTTGTGAATAGGTTGCCTTGCAAAGCTTTGGATGGAGGAACCCCTTATGAAGCATGGTGGGGTAAGAAGCCTACTCTTGATCATTGTAAAGTATTTGGATGTATTGCATATGCTTATGTTCCTTCACAATTAAGACATAAGCTAGAACCAAAAGCAGAGAAGTATGTGTTTATTGGATATGATGATAGACAGATGGGTTACAGGTTGTGGAGTCCATCCACAAAGAAATTTCTTGTTACTAAAGATGTGACATTTGATGAGCAAAATATATGGTATACAGGATCACCAAATGAGTTTGCAGGTGTTGAAGAAATACAAAGGAAAGGAAAGGCAAAGGTAAAAGTATGTGAAGAAATTGTTGATGAAGTTGACTCTAGAAGTAGAGTGCAGGATCATGTAGAAGAAGGGCCAAGATTTGATCCAGAATCAAATGAGGCTGAAACTTTGAGAAGTGCAGAAATCAGAAGATCTACAAGAGAAAGGAAAGAACCTATAAGGTATAGTTATGATACATCTTTCCTAACAACAAAAGATTATGCCTACATTGTGAAAACAGAAGAAGATCCAACCACTTATGAAGAAGCCAAAGGTAAACAGAATTGGGAGAAGGCAATGCAGGAAGAGTATGATGCTCTACTTGAAAATGAAACTTGGGAACTAGTACCAAGACCAAAGAATCAGAAGGTCATTGGATGTAAGTGGGTATATAAAACAAAGAGGTTTGCAGATGGTAAGGTGTCTAGATATAAGGCTAGACTTGTGGTCAAAGGTTATGCCCAAACTTATGGGGTAGATTATGATGAAACCTTTAGTCCTGTTGCTAAGATGTCTACAATTAGGACATTGATTGCTATTGCTGCTTGTAAAGGATGGAAATTATCACAATTGGATGTGAAAAATGCATTTCTAAATGGATACATTGCAGATGAAGTATATATGGAGCAACCAGAAGGCTTCATGGAATCAATTGGATCAGATTATGTGTGTAAGCTCAAGAGAGCTTTATATGGGTTGAAGCAAGCCCCAAGAGCTTGGAATTACAGATTGGTCAAGTTCTTGAATGAATGTGGATTTCAAGCATCAAAGGCAGATAGTAGCTTGCTAGTGAAGGCAAGTGAAAATGGATACATTTACATGTGCATTTATGTTGATGATATTATTGTTACAGGAACAGATGCTCAAGGAATCAATGAACTCAAAAGACAAATAGAGAAGGAGTTTAAGATAAGTGATTTGGGAAACTTATCTTATTTTCTAGGAATGCAGATTGTGTATACTCAACATGGAGTATATGTTTCACAAGAGAGATACTTGAAGAATCTTTTAGTCAAGTTTAACATGGAAGATTGCAAGACCTCAATTACACCATTGGAGGTAAATCATAAATTAAGCAGGTATGGAGGTGAAGAGTTCAATGATATGAAGAAATATCAGAGTTTGGTAGGTAGTTTAATCTATGCTACCTTGACAAGGCCAGATCTATCATATGCAGTAGGTGTGTTGTCACAATTTATGCATTGTCCAAAGAAGACTCATTGGATTGCAGCCCAAAGGGTACTCAGATATATCAAAGGAACCCTAAGTGAAGGTTTGTATTATGGTTTCACTTCTGACACAAGAATCAAAGTGTTTAGTGATGCAGATTGGGCAGGTGACTCAGATGATAGAAGGTCTACTCATGGGTATCTCTGTTATGTTGGAGATAAGCTAGTTTCTTGGTGTTCAAAGAAGCAACATACAGTTGCTTTATCATCCACAGAAGCTGAGTATAAGGGAATGGTAGAAGCTGCAAAGGAAGTGATATGGTTGAAGACCTTGATGAAAAGTTTTGAGATTGATCATAGTATTCCAATAATTTTTGGAGACAATATGAGTTCTTTGTATTTGGCAGCTAACCCTGTTTTTCATGCCAGGACTAAGCATATAGAAATTCAGTATCATTTCTTGAGGGAAAAGGTACTAGATAAAGAGATTGAAGTGATGTACACTCCAACAAAAGAGCAAGTGGCAGATATGATGACAAAGAGCTTGGATGGACCTAAGTTGCAAAGATTCAAAGACATGGCAGGTATAAAGAAGACAGAGAAAACCTCAATTGATGATTGAGGGGGAGCTGTTGGTGCAGATCAATCACCAATTGAAGGCTTGGAAGATTAAAGGATGAAGGAAAAATCAAATCTTAAAGTTTGGAAGAAGATTACATTCAGAGGATAAGAGAAGTGTACACAAATGTACATTAGTATAGTCATAGCTGACTTAGATCTTTTGTTTAGTAAGAATCATGTACAAATTTATCTATAAATACTTTGAGAAAAGTCGGGGCAAGTATGAGAGCATACGTGACAATAGTTAGAAGTCAAGAATGAGGAAGTTAGATGTCATGAGATAGAGAAAAAGTTAGTTGAGTTCTCTCTCATCACTCAACTGAAAATTTTTCTGAGTAATCAAAAATATTGCGCCCGATGTTTCTGCGTGTTCTCCTTCTACAGTAGATCAATTGTGAAATGTTTTTGTACAAGTCTAAGTTGAGAGTTGCTTGACCTCTGTACAAAGTTTTAGCTTCCAATTGTAATCAGGCTTAGAGAATTAAGTGTAGGAACATTCATATGTGAAGTGTATTCACAGGTTCCTAAAACAGGCGCAGATTTTGAACTTAATGTTTTGATCATTTCTCCCAGCATAGTTTAAAGTTTTGCATGAGTGAGGGCTTAATCTTTAAGTTGGAAGATAAGCTACTCATGTCTAGAAGCATTTTGGAAAACGGGTTCTATTCAAGGAGAACCAGGTCTTAAAAGTTACAGGTGTAAAATCGACTGTTCTGAATGACAGTTTCTGACATAGGTAACTTGAGAAGTTAATTTCTCAAGTTATACTTAATCTTTTGAAGTAATTCAACTTGGAGTAGATGCGCAATCTCTAGGAGATACTTCGTACAAAGTTTCATAAAAAACTTTACATGTTTGATAGGTCAATGTGGAGAAATAGTGCAGCAGACTTTTCTGTGTTTCATCTTCTTCACAGATTTGTTAATCCTTTGATAGTTAGTAATTGATCCTCTAAATTAGTGGAAGTTTTTGACTTACTCTTGGTATAGAGGTGCTCTAATCACAAGAGTAGGTTGTTCTTTTGGAGATTAAAACTCTCCATCACTTAGTCTCTTCAATTTATGTCCTGTAATTCTCTCTGCATACACATGATAATGTTTGAATGTATTGAATACCTCTGACTTATCTTTGATCACATAGATAGTGATCCATCTGGTAGCATCATCAACATAAATCACATAATACCTTGAACCATTGATACTGAAATCCTTTGATGGTCCCCACACATCTGTGTGTACCAACTCAAGTTTCTCTGAATACATAAACCCATGCTTAGAATAGGGTTGCTTATGAGCCTTACCTAATTGACATGCCTCACATCTGTATGTCATATGTTGACCTGCAACATTAGGCAATCCAAGCACTGAACCATTATTAATCATATCTTTGATACCTCTTTCATTGAAATGTCCAAGCCTCTTGTGCCAAAGATCTAACTCAGAGATCTTATGTCTTCCATAAGTGAACAAGGCATGACCAACATTACCTTAAATGTTCAATGTGAACAATCTTCCTTCTTTCTTCCCTGAAACAATTTGTTTATACCCATTGCTAGGGTCTTCCACAAACACTCCTTCATTAGTGAACCTCACTTCATAACCTTTTTCCACAATTTGTCCTACACTTATCAAATTCTTAGGAATTGTAGGAACATACAAGACCTTACTCAATAAGGTGCTACCATCCTTGGCCTTCACTGATCCAATTGACTTCACATTATGCTTTGTATTGTCACCTGTTTGAACAACATGATTAGATACCTTATTCTCCAAATCAGTCATCAAGGCCATGTTACCACTCAGGTGATTGCTACATCCTGAGTCAATGTAGAAGACTCTTTGGTCTTCACTTTGCCTTTCACAAGTTGCATTCATTATCAATGTTGAATCCTCCTTCTGATCTGAAGCATAATTGTAGTAGGTATTATTGTATTGTTGACTTTGGAATCCTCTACCTGCATTTCTTCCAAAGTAACCCCTACTACCTCTACCTCTGAAATTACGTCTTTGATTTCTGCCACCTCTTCCTCTTGAATTATAGTTTTGATTATAT
>MU261158.1:65000-70000 GCA_020310875.1 Ceratopteris richardii | reverse complement strand
AGCAAGGAATATCGAGAATTCCAAACTCCCATTGAAGGTGCACGTCGACAGAAGGTGTCCATCTCTCCCCTTAATGGAATCTTGGTACAAGGTGTGCACAAGGGAAAGCTTGGAGAAGGTGGAGGTCTGGTGCAGAGGTCGGCAGTAGAATCTAAGTACTTTTTAATCTTGTTTCATGGGCCTTATTTAGTCTTTGGTATATTGTGTAGAGCATTTGGCTTATATACAAGCTTGTATTCTTCTCTTCCTAACTGATTAGAAGCCTTCGGTGTCATTAATTCTCTTGTTCCCACTCTCCATTCTCCTACAAACACTCAAATTCCTTCCTGCACAAGAATCCCCCAACAAAATTTGGCATACCTGGTGGGAGCACAAGGATATTTGAGTATAGGAGAAGCAAATTGCAAAGTGTAGAGGTGTTCAAGGGTACCGACAATACTGTACTGACTCAAGAGGTAATCTTTCTTCCATTGGAATTCTCTTAAACTAAGAAGAGTATGAACAGCTCATGACCGCAACCTGGTCTCAAAGCTTGAGGGTCCCTTGCAAAGCAACAAGAAGGAAGGTTATCCAAAGATCAACTAGCCCATCATCATCGACATTATCAATAAAGAATATGGCAGCCCAGGTAGATTTGGAAACTTTACTTTCTAGATTGAATATCAAATTTCCATCATTTAGAGGGCTAGCACAAGAAGATCCCAATGAGCACATTAGGAGATTCTTAGCATTATGTAAAACATGGGATCTGATGGGAAGAAGGATGCATTTTTTATTCTTTTTCCTACCACATTAGAAGGACTAGCAACTAAATGGTTCAGTTAGTTCGCTGAAAACCATTTCACCACATGCGATTTAATGAAAGAGGCATTCAAAACTCAATTCCAGCATGGGACTATAGAGATAATCATTGTGGAGTTAGAAAACTTGAGACTAGGTCCTGGTGAAATGTTTCTAGAGTTTGCAACTAGGGCCAAGGCACTAATGTCTAAGTTTCCAGATCCTCCACATGATTTCTTTATTAACAAATGGTTAGCTAAACCACTTCCACTGACTACACAATGTAAAATCAAGGAATTATTGTTGCCATCAGCCTCCATAGAAGGATTTATCAATACAGCTACAAGATTGGAACAAATTAGACAGTAGTATGGGGCAAGCTCTTCCAATTTTTCATATCCTATAGAACCTGAAGTCCTAGCAATTTAACTAAGGAAAGAGCTTGAGGGCTTAAAAAGGAATAAGCCCCATAAAGAGGAGGAGAATGCTGTGACTCAGTTGAGGAGGGAAATTGAAGCATTGAAGCTACAAAAGGAAGAGGAAGCTCAAGCAGAAGAACTAGCTCAGCTTCGATAGGAGTTGTAGGAACTCAAGGGGGTGGCATCAAAAGTGGGCTATGGTGTACCATGTGCAACAAGCAGGGTCATGTAATAAGTGAATGTCCTTTGTTAAGTGTAACTTGCCAGCTATGCAGGAAAGCTAGTCATGAGGCCCATGAATGTCAATCAAGAGGAACGCCTACAACAACATATTGGACACAAGGAGGAGCCCTACCACCAACGAATGTGATGGAGGTTGCACCTAATCAGGGTAATAATTACAACCCTAAACATAGGGATAACTTTGGAAATGGGCCAAGGAGGCCAATTATTTGTTTCAGATGTGGAGAATGTGGGCATTACCAAAGTAGGTGCACTCTACGAGAAAATGCCCCTCCTTATAGGAACTGCCCAGAGAGCACTATACTAATTGTTGTCCTAAGAACTAAGCATCTTCATGTGGGCCCCATATTCATATGATTTCTGTGTGCAAAGAAGAAATGGTAGATCAAGTCAATGTGCCATCACCATCTACCAAGGTGGTGCAGTTAGAAGAAATTGAATCTTTTACAATGCACACAAGAAGCAAGGGGAAGGCTCAAGTAGAAATAGGTCAAGAATCAAGGATTGATGGATTGAACAAAGACAAAGAGACATCTGAAGACAGAGCCACCACATGTGCAGATACAAGGCAAAAAGAAAATCTCATAGGTCCAAGTGGCGCCATTGGACATGCATTCAGCAGGGCTCATGAAGAGTTTGATAGGTCAATTGAAGCCCATGCTCTTAAGGAATCAAAAGCTTCAAGTCTACTCAAGTCCATGAAAAAGGAGGTTAGTATTTTTTATTTAATAAATATGGATGGGAAATTCAATTCAGAACTCTTGCAAATATTTGATGAGGCTTCCACAACAAGTTTAGTGGCAAAGGCTATTGTTATGCATAAAGATAAAATTGGAGGGAAAGCACCACAGATTATAAGAGCCCTTGGCTAATAGTCCCTATCAAAGGTCATGAGTTTCAAGGAGTTATTGTGGATGGCGGTTCTCGCATTAACTTGATGCCTGAACATGCCATGAAAAAGATTGGACTACACCCTTCAAGACCTGCCAACTTCACTGTAACACTGGTAGACCAAAGCATAGTAAGGCCTATGGGAGTGGTCCTTGGAGTCCCAGTCGAGGTACAAGGTACCATCTTTAACTTGGATTTTGTGGTTTTAAGGCTGCCACAGGTAGGAGGGTTCCCCCTGTTAATTGGGAGACCTTGGTTAAGGCATGCCAGTGTACTACATGACTGGGGTAAGGACACAATGTGGCTAAAACAATAGGGAAAAGAGTTGCAGTAGATATTTTTAGAAGAAGGACCAGACAATCAAAGACATACAAGCATGATGCAGACAATTGGTATTTGTATGGAAGAAGAATTGTTGGAAAACCCAAAAGCAAATTCATTTGAAGAAGCAAATTTATGTGAAGAAGAAAACATGTTGGCTTGGCTCCATGCAAAAGACCCATCTTCCTGCTATGGAATTTTTCCAAACTCAAGTAGAGAGGAAGCCTATGAAGAAAAAGCGATCATCATTCAGGTTACTGATTCGAGTGAGATAGTCTCAGTCAAAGGCCATAAAAGAGAGAAGAAAAGAAAAGCCCTTAAGTGTAGCAATGATGAAACTACTTCAAATCCTATATCAATGGCTAGTTTGTTATGGATACTGGTATGAATATCATCTGTTATGTCAATTTTTATGATAGTAAGTGTAGGGCTTTACAAGGATGTGGAGGGAGTACCTGCAAGTCTTTGGAAACAGAAGGTTCCATTGGAGGAATAACCTAGAATAATAAAAATGAAATTTTGCAGATTAAGTCATAAAGTAGCTGAAACAAAGATACAAAAGATGCAGTATAGAGGAGATAATATTCTAATGAAGGATTAAGGGTGGCCCTATCAGATGGTCTGTATGCCCAAAAAGAAGAGGGAACAAATGAAGTGCAGTACAATTGGAGATTATGGAGGGCAAAGGGTTTCCCTTTGTCATCATATCATGGCTGAAGGCCTATCATCAGCAGAAATGAAGATTTATGGATCACCTAGAACTCGCAAATCTGTCTAGGTTGTACATAGCCTTCTTTTCATTTATTGCTCAAGTTTTAGTAGTTTTAATCCAATTTCATGCTTGCTCCTTGATTTTTTATGCAACGTAGAAGCCATTTCCCAACCTTTGCATAAGAAAAAATTTAAGAAATTTCGGGGAATTTTTGGGAATTTTAAGGCATTTTTAGAAAATTTTTCTAGCAATTTTTCATCTTTTTCATGGTCATTTTCTTGATATAATGAAGGAATAAAGGAAACTCTCTATGGTTTTGAGTGGTAAACGAGCCTAGAAATGTTGGGAAATTTTTTGAGAATTTTTTGAGAATTGTTTTACATTTTTTTGGATTTTATTAGTTTTTTATGTATTTTCAGGGTTTTTTCCAAAAAAAAGGCCCCTTAGAGGCTACTTTTATTTTTTCCAAAAGAAAAACAAAAAAACATCTCTCTCTCTCTCTCTCTCTCTCTCTCTCTCTCTCTCCCCCCACCCACCCCCACCCCCCCACGTGCATTTAACCAAAAAAACAAACTATATATATATATAATAATAATTTAATTACTTAAAAAAATATATATATTATTTTCCATAATCCAAGGCTTTTGGCTCTAGATCACACGTTGGATGGCCATTTTTTTCAAACTTGGAGTCATTTTCATGTCTTTTGGCACCTCTGGACTAATTTTTTGAGTTAGTTTTTCTAAAATGCAAATTTTTTAATAACTTTTGATCAAAACCCACATGTATTGAGCACATTTATCACGCGTTTTTCTTTACGCACATGGTCCACATGGTCTATTCTCACTTTATTTTACCATATGTTTCAAATTTTCCCTTATGCACCCTTTGTAGCTTTATTGTTTTCTCATTTAGGCCCTCTCCAGATCCCATAATCCTATTCCCCTACCCTCCCTTTACCCTTCTACCCAGCCCCATCCTTACACCTCCCTACCCTATCAATCTTTGCCCCCTCAACCCTCTGTTCCTCCTCCTTCCTACCCTCCATTCACCATCCTTTGCTTTTCTGTGCAAAATTTCCACTTTTGGTTCTTCTCTGGTGTTTATTATCTACTCTCCTGGTGGACATATTTACTGCTCAGGTGTCCTTTTGAAGATTTTGTAGCACACGAATCATGGTGTCATCTCTGCTCAGAGTTTTGGCTGTAGCTCTCCGGGACGAAGAGCCCATTAGGTGGTGGGCAACTGTAGAGCCCATAAAAGTCACATTGGTCAAAGTCAACAACAATCAAAGTCAAAGGGTCAAATCAAAGTGGTCAAAGACAACATGTTCAAGGTCAAAGTCAACATGGTTGAAGTCAAAGTGTTCAAAGTTCGGGTGTCAAGGTGCACAGATGGTGCATAGTTAATTGTCACAAAGGGTGTAATTGCAAAAAGTTGGTCGCAGGTTGTAGAGGTATTTCTATAATTTCTCTAAGGTTCAAAGTGTTTTGAAAGTGTTTTGGAAGGTTTAGGTGAACCCCCTCTTAGGTGCACATTTGAAGAATTAAAAGGCAAAATGTGAAGGTATGTGAAGTGACAGTGTACGCAGAAGTGAAAGTATGGCCCCCCAATTAATTTTTTTTAGTCTAAAG